>WNGS01024790.1:38878-79533 GCA_020271785.1 Procambarus virginalis | reverse complement strand
CCTACGTTTTGCCTGAATACCACTAGGACCTGGTTGTGGTTTCAGTGCTTGTTTCTCACTACAAATTTATCAAGAGAGCATTTGTTTTCCCTTCATTTTAACATTTATCTGTAATGATGCATTACAGTGTCAGCTTGATCAGGTTAAGGCAACGACCGACTGCAGCTCTTGATTTGGGTGAATCCATTTCAGCAAAGTTTGCATTCTTCCCATGACTGCACACATTTCTCTATACTGTTCAGGAAGAGACATTCTGTACTCTTCGTTTCTGTTCTATGGTCATCCTTACATGGGCTTTCATATGATGAACCTTACAACTGACTCTTCCTGGGCACTCATGGACAGTGAATATAATAATACCTTTAATGTTTCAACAATGCAAAAAATCACCACAACAAGGTGGAATTTCCTCCTTAGGCGCGATCCATCACTAAGCGGGCAGCTGGTAAACTGAGGTAGGTCGGCCGCGTGACTGGAACCACGCGCTCGGTTGATCCGAACGTGTACCAACAAATATCATATGTCGACGACACCATCGGAATGCCGAGTCGCATTTTTCGATGAAACTTATATCATCGTAACTCTAAATTATCGTAAGTAGGGGCAATCGTATGTCGAGGTGCCACTGTAGTTGGAAATGGTCACTTTCGGACTCAAAGGTGAAAACAGTACCCATATATCCGGAATCACGTGATTCTCCGGCCTGGGCGTCATTCCCCATATACAGTAGTCGTAGGCACATAATCGTAGTGGCGGATAGTATATATTATTTTTTTACTCATTTTTATGCGATCCTGTGGTCACAAGCTGAACAGCAATGCCGTTAGCTCATGCTGTGTGCACCAGCCCTTGGTTGCTCCTCACTACTGAGGCTCATCACACCTGGGAACGGTTGCTCACAATTTTTTTTTTAAAGATGGAGTATGTTTACAAGAGCTCTGAGGAAGCTGATATGAACCCCCGTGTAGCCACGGTCGAGTTTTTAACTCTTGCGTGGTAATGCAACACATCAATAGCTGTGGTGGAATTCCGTGACAGTACTACCACAGCTATTGATGTGATTACACAGTTGGAAGGGTTACAACAAAGGGGCTCTGAGTGTTGTCGGAAAACAGAGTTTGTTAATTCTGATAACAGATTTATGCTGAGGTGATGATAGGCTTCAGGTAATGTGCAGTGGTTGAACCCATGCATAGATACAGTGTGTAAGATAGGGATGATTAGCGCCATAGTATAATGAGAGAGAGCAGAGTTGGGAAAATAATACTGTACTGTATACTTACTGTATCTGATTTTAGAAAGTATACCGACCATTTTTGAGACTTATTTTTTAGCAGTGTGTTGTATGTGGGTGCTGAAGTTCTGTCTCTTGTCTATGTATAGGCCAAGGAACTTCCCCTCATTTTTATTGGTAATGTTAACATTGTCTATTTAAAGTTGAATCTGATTTGATGATTTACTACCAAATAAAATGTAGTAATTCTTTTCTATGTTTAGTGTAAGTTTGTCAGTTGACATCCATGAGTAGAGTCATTTACTAACAGCCATTATCTTAACAATACATAGTTAATAATTTAAAAATTGTAGATAAGATTTAGAAAAAAATTACTTTTCTGAGGGGAACCCCCTTCAGCTCCCAGGAGCTTATCGGGCTAATGTATTTTATATTAGATGGGGACATTAGCTATGGAGTTCAGACCTACCAGAGACCATGAGCCAGAACCTGGCCCCTTCAGAGAGGTTTCAGGGAGCAATGGCCCTGGAAACCACCCTGTAGTTGGGGGTTTCCTTATCTGCCATCGACCGGGGTTAGGTACCCAGAAAGGTAGGCATAACAAAACAAACCCCACATGGTAAGAAACTAACAACAAAAACCAAACAGAGGTAGAACTCCCTTCAATCCCAAGGAAACAAACAAACGTGACACACTACTGCCTGCCGCTCGTCAACGCAGTCCTCCCCTCCCCAAAAGGGGAGGGGGGCCCCTGGACCTCACTGCGCTGACTGTATAGCACTCCAGTTCGTAAGCTAATGTCAATCGGGACAGATGCTTCTCTGGCCTCAGTTTCCTAGGCGGTGTTTGCTTCCGTGGCACTCACTGCTGTGTTTTTGTGTTGTGTGGTGGCCAGATATTCCTTATCAGTACTGGGGCTGCATGTCTTAGGGGACTTCCTTCTTCAAGCGCCCTGTGAGTACTGCCCTTGCATGTCAGGGTTATCTTCCCTGGGGCGAACAGGACCCATTCCTGTAAGGGTTCTTGCTGCTCGGCATTTGCCTCGCCCTTGGGGCCAGCTGGGGCTTGCGGCCCTTGTTTGGCTTTGGGTAGGGACTGGTATCGTGCTGGTTGGGTGTGAAGGCGTTGTGTAGCCTGCTACTTACGCGGCGACTGGTTCCTGTTGCCTCTGGGGACGGTGTACTTTTGCGGGGGGTTTTCTTTTCTTTTTATTTTCTTTTGACTGGTGGGGGTCTGCTTAGTGTGGCTATAGTTCCACTGGTATTGTTTGATGGCCCTCTGCTAGGCCCCTGTGACTGTACACGTCACAGGGGTTTTCAGTGTTAGCATCTACCCCTTGTTAGATTTGGGTGTTAACCAGTTAGCGACACCTTGCCCGATCTTCCCATAGTCGTCACCCTACGGGTCCTAGAAAACCCTGTCAGGGCTCGGTGGATCACTGGATGTGTCTTCCAGGTTCTAACCCATCTTGTGCGGGTTCGTTGGTTGCTGTGCCCTTGTCTCAGGGTTACAGTCGCCTCCTTTACCTCCGTTATCTTGCCTGTTGGGCCACTGACACCTTGAACCGGAGTCTTGTGAGTTGTGTTCCCTGCATGTTCTCCAGTACTCTTCTGATGTCCTTACTGTTAAGAGTACATGCGGCATCCGCGTTGCATGCTCGGTTTAAGTTGCTGTAACGCGCTAAGTTGGTTTCCCGCCCTGATGCCACGGGGCCGCCCCGTTTTTGGTTAGGTGTTGCTTTTAGTTACCTCGTGTGTGACCCGGTTCTACCTTCTAGGGTTCCGGGGTCTTCCTGGCTTGCAGGCTGCTCTTTTTGGGTCTTGGCACGTGTTGTGGTCGTGCCGGGGCCTTGGTTTTTGTTGTCGAGGTGGGCCTTTTTGGTGCAGCTTTTGTGTTCTCTCTGCGCCTTCTTAGTCTGGCCGGCAAGGTGCTGTCTGCCAGCCGGTCGGCGGCTTGTCTTTTTCTTTTCTTTCTTTTAATTTTATTTTTATTTTAATTTATATGTACCTGTACAGGGGGTACCTCGGTTTAAGAATTTAATCCATTCCTGGAGACGGTTCATAACCCAAAAATTCGTAAACCGAAGCGAATTTCCCCATAAGAAATAATAGGAAATGAATTAATCCGTTCCTGACTCCCAAAAAACTTTACTTCAAAGTAAATCTTTATATCTAATTCACCAAAATCTCCACTACAAAAGTATGTTTAAGTTATTACTTACTCTTGCTGATGACTCCAGTTGGCATATGGAAGATGGTGAGGAGGGGGAAGGAGGAGGAGAGGTGTTAATGTTTGGAAGGGGAGTCCCCTTCCATTATAACATCAGGCAGTGAAGATTTCTTTGGAGTACACACTCTGGCACGTTTTGCCTGCATACAATTAGGTCCTGCTTGTGGCTCACTGCTTGATTTTCTCACTTTTCTCACAAGGAAATGTTCCATTGAAGATTGTTTTTCCCCTTCTTTGCAACACTTGTCTGTAGTGAAGCATCACATTGTCATTAAAAAGATCAATGCAACAGCCTACTACAGCTTTATCTATGTGATTCTTTTCAGCAAAACTTTGCAGTCCTTCCCATACTGCATACATTCCTAATTAATGAGGAAGGGACATTCTCTACTGCCTCTTCTTCCTCCCCTGAAGATTTGCTGTACTGCCTAGCTACTAGTTCAACAACATGAGTACCATTTTCATGCTTACGAATGATCTCTTGTTTTTTCCTCTGTGGTCATTCTCCCATGTGATTTCTTGCCTTGAACCTTACCACTGGCTTTCTTGGGACCCATGGCGAGATATATAATAACAACTTTATGCTCAAATGGCCAAAAATCCGACAAAAAACTGTAAATTCTTGTGAAGAATTCAGGCAGGATAGTCACTGGGCGCGAGGCACTGGCACACTGAGGCGCAATTGCCGTGCCACCGTGCACTAGGTTGGCCGTATGTGTATCAACAAACTCGTATCCCGATGCAAAGTTCTTATCCCGATTCAAATTTTCCGAACAAATCAGGCTCGTAACCCGAAAAGTTCATAAACAGGAACGTTCATAACCCAAGGTACCACTGTATATACATTTTCTTTCGGAAGGGGCTCCGATCCGTTAACTGTTGACGGGACGCTGGGGGGGGGGGGGGTCTTGCTTTGTTGGCTCACACTTGGTCCTGCAGTTCATGGGTGTTTTTTGGTTGTCTTCCGGCCTCAGGTGGTGTCGGGTGGCTCCTAGCGACACCACCTTTGGTGGCTCCCTCCCAACTCCTCCTTTGGGGGTTCGGGGCTGGCGGGGTGGGCATCTTTCCCCTGCGCTTCATCATATCATATTGGTGTAGGTGCGCTTGGACGTGTTCGATCCGCCTCATCCTTCTGGGGTTCTCACCTGTTCCAATGCCGACACGGGACTTTGCCGATCTGTGGTTCTTCTTGATTTGTTCCATCTGTGCCCTGGATTCTTTGCCCCCCTTCGGATGACTGTTGTCTCCGAACCGGCTTCTGTTGGGGCCGGTGCCTGGATAGTGTCCCTGGACCTCTGCGTTACTTCTTGGCACGTTCCTCTCCCGGGTTCCGGGACTGGCACAGTTGGTGGTGAGGCTTCAGGCTTGCCGCTTTCATTGTCTTCCTTAGTTTGTATATGTCACCTCGCGTATTTACGCATCTTTACTGGGTCTTGGTGCCCTGTCTGCGTCTGCTCCGGATTCGGTTTCTGGCCTATCTCGATGACTGGTTGGTGTGGGCTCCCAGTCGGTCCGCTTGTCTGCTTGCCAGGGGTGTGGTTCTTTCCTAGCTTGCCGGGTTCGGGTTCCTGGTGAAATGGAGGACATTCCATCCGGTTCTGCCCCGGGGTGTGGACCTGGCTGAGTCTTGTTTGGGACTCTCGGACCGCTTCTTTGTCTCTCCTTCCAGAGGCGTTGCTGCGGTCCCGCCTTCGACTGTTTCTGAGGGGGTCCCGGGTCACTTGGTGGTTGCTTGAGCAGTTGTGCAGGAGTCTGAACTTTGCCGTGCTGGTCTACCAGTCAGGTCGGGTTTTTCTTTGGCGTCTGTTTTGGTTCCTTCGGGGGACGCCCCTTCTGCCTCTCTCGCGATCTTTGGGGTTGTCCTCCGGGGGCCTTGTGTCAGTTGCTGCGTCACCGGCTTCCTCTCCTGAGTTTTCGGGGTTCACTGCCTTGGCGCCTACCCGAGCCTTCGCTCGATGTGTTCAAGGACGGGTCGTCTCTCAGCTAGGGCTTTGTGACCAGTGCTCACCAGGCTGTCCGGGGACGGTGGGATCCGCCCTTTCATTGGGCTACCAGCATGGTTCGAGAGATCGCAGCAGTCTGGTTTGCACTTCGGAGGGTTCGGGTCACTCGGGGCTCTACCATCTGGCTCCATTCGGACTGTTCTCCGGTGGTTCATTGCCTGAACCACGGGGGTTCTCTTCAGTCCTTGCCTCTTTGGGGTTGGTCCCTTTGAGTGGCTTGTCTGCTGGATTCTCGGGGTTTGGCTCTCCCTGCGGTTCATATCCGGGGAGTTGTCTAATCTCATGGCAGACATCCTGTCTCGGTTCATTCCCCTGTTCACGGAATGGACGGTTGACGCCAACTCGTTTCGTTGGCTCTGCCGGACATACGGACTTCCGGACATGGACATCTAAGCGTTGACATGGTATCGGCGCCTTCCATTCTATGTTGTGCCCTTTCCCGCCTGCGAGGCATTCGCGTGGATGCCTGTCGGCAGAATTGGTCGAGGTGGGATTACCTGTACCTCATCCCCCAGGTCCAGCTGATGCTTTGGGTTCTGGCTCAGTTGGAGTCCTTCCTAGGGAGAGTAGTCCTCGTGGCCCCTGGGTGGCCCGCCCATCCTTGGTTTCAGGGGCTGCTTGCTCTGTGTCCAAACCCGGGGTGTTTTCCGCAGCTCCACCTCCTTTGGCAGGTCGGACCGGTCTGGTACGTGGCTGGTTCGGCCTTCTCCTCTGCTCTTCGCGTCTGGTCTTTTTGATGCAGGTGATCCTCTATATGGTGATCAGGTGACTTTGTTGATGGTGTCCTACCTGCGAGCTTCGTCTCGGTGACCATAGGTAGTTTCCTGGCGTTCTTTTTGCAATTGTCTTGCTCTTTGTAGGTTGTCTTCTCTTTTGGATCTGGTTGTCTTGACCTTTATTGGTTTTTTCAGGACCATGCTTTGATGCTTGTTACTGTCGCCTCGTATCGTGTGGCGCTGGCGGAGCTGCTCAGCTTGCGTTCGGGGGTGAACATCACATCCACCCCATTCCATACGTTATCTCGTGCTTTGTTTCACCTTCGGCCTGCTCATGTGCCGCCTGAGCCGTCCTGGTCCTTGGACAGGGTGCTCCCTTATCTTTCCTCATTTCGGTTTGTGGTGGGCCCCTTCGGTTCAAGATTGTTTTTTCAAGGCCCTGTTTTTGTTGGCATTGGCCTCTGGGGGTCGGGTCGGGTAGCTTCCTGCTCTCCTTTGGCGCAGGGGTTTCTGCTCTTTTGGTCCTGGTGGTAGGTTTGTCCGTTTGCAACCTTTTCCATATTTTCTGGTGAAAAACAAGACGGCTGCTTTCCGGAGGGGTCCTTGGGTTATTGATGCTTGGTTGGTTCAGCCGGGGGTGCATCATGTATTGTGTCCGGTTGTGGCTCTTTTCCATTACCTGCGTACCTTGGCTGTGGCGGCTGGGGATGCGATTTGGGTTGATCCGGTTTCCCTCGTTCCCAGTTCCAGGGCTCGGGTCTTCCAGGTCGTCCACAGGGATATAAAGTCTAGCCAGCCTGCGGTCTATCTTCTTGCCCATGATGTTCGGAAGTTTGCAGCTTTGGTAGCTGTGTTTGGTAACATATTTTGGGCTAATATTTGGGCGTGAGAATTTTGGAGGTCGTACAGGGTCCTGGCCGTCCATTATTTGGTGAGCGTGCCTGCTCCTGGGCATTCATGTGTTGCTTTGGGTCGCAGGTTGCAGCCAGTTGTCTCGACTTCGCGTTGAGAAGTTTGTGGCAGCTGCTTCCCGGGTCAGTCCTTCTCTTTTCCTTCTCTTTGGGTATGTAGCTCCAGGGAGCCATAGGGGCTGCCCTGAGAAAACCCAGCATTGAATGTAATGAAATGCCATTTTCTGGGTGCACCCCGGAGGCTCCCTGGCAACTCTCCCTCCCACCGGTTGGCGTGGTTGGTGTTTTTTTCAGGTTGGTTTAAGCTTAGCTTCTGAAATGGAGTGCTATGCAGCCGGCGCGGTGAGGACCGGGACCTCCCCTCCCCCTCTCGGGGAGGGGAGTGCTGCTTGGACGAGCAGAGTGGCAGTAGTGTTTTATGTTTGCTTGTTTCCTTGGGATTGTAGGGAGTTCTATCTCTCTGTTTGGTTTTTGTTGTTGGTTTCTTACCATGTGGAGTTTTTGTTATGCCTACCTTTCTAGGTGCCTAACCCTGGTCGATGGCAGATAATGAAAACCCCAACCACAGGGGGTTTTCCAAAGCCATTGCTCCCTGCAACCTCTCTGAAGGGGCCAAGTTCTGGTGCTGGTCCCTGGTAGGTCTGAACTCCATAGCTAATGTCCTGGTCTAATACAACATACATTACCCCGATAAGCTCCAAGGAGCCTCCGGGGCTCACCCAGAAAATGGCGTTTCATTACATTCAACGCTTGTTTTCTGGGGGGAGCCCCGTCGGCTCCTCAGAGTTATCCAGGCTGAATGGATTTGTATAACTTTCTGGCTTCAGTTAATGCATGGAGCTCTTGCCTACCAGGGACTACGAGCCAGAACCTGGCCCCCTCTAGAGAGGCATGAGGAGCAATGGCCTATAGAGACCCCTCCTTATTGTTGGGAGCATTCTATGTCTGCCATCAACTGGGACAGGCACCCAGAAATGTAGGCACCCCAAAACAATCCCCTATTCTGGTAAAACTATTGCGACTGAAGACCGAACAAGTGGACAGAACTCCCCAAACGAAAATTAGCAAACGAGCATGACGTCATCACGTCGCTGTCTGCGCATCCCCTCCCTCCCCGGGTGGGGGAAGGGGGAACCCCAGACCCATCCACCGGCGACCCAACCTACAGTTCTTATAAGCTGATGGGCGTCTGGTGTGGTCTTGCCTCTAGCTCCAGTTTTTCATTACAGTTCTGTGCCTTGTGATGTGGGCTGCCCCTTCAGGTGGTGCGTGAGCCGGGTGTGATATTCTACGGTACATGGGCTGCATGTTCCTAGGGTTCCCTTTCCTAGGTGCCCTCTAAGTACTGCCCTTGGGGCGTGGGGCCACCTTCCACAAGTTACCTCGGGATCTACCTCCGCTGTGCTGTTTACTGCTCGGTATTTGGCCGCCTTTGGGGTCAGCTGAGGTTTATCTTACCCTAGTTTATATCTGGGTAGGGGGGTAGTTTTTGTCACTGGTAGGGGCATGGGATACTGCAAAGCTAGTGTCACCTATGACAGCGGCTGGCTCTGTTCCGCCTGGGTACGTTGTCCTTTTGCTGTTTTTTTTCTTTTGTATCTGTTTTCTGCCTGGTGGGGAGGTCTGCCTTTGTGATCCCCCATCATTGTTCTTGGGGTATATATATATTTGTATGTCTATATTTCTGTGTTTGGTGGCTCTCCCCATTTGGCCCCCGTGAGTGGACATGTCCTGGGGGGTTCAGCTTTAGCAGTTTGTTTAGTAGACTAGGGCCCCAGTTTGCAGTACCCTGCCTGGGCTTCCCTTAGCGTGTAGGCATGGCTAAGGGTCCTGGGAAACCCCACGGGGGATACATAGTCCGATGGATGTGACCCCTGAGCCCTCCCCCCCCCTGTTTTGCGAGTTTGAAGGTTGCTCTGTCCCCTTGTCTTAGGGAGGGTGACAGTCACCTGTTTTGCTGTAAGAGAGAGACCCTTGTGTAGGGAGAAGTAGCAGTGTTAAATGTTAAAAACCAGTCTGGTACTTTTACCCCTCCAGATATACAGAGCATCATCTTAGCAGGGAAAGGTCATCTCCTAAAAGCCAATATCAACAAAACTGATAAAATAGGTAAAAGTAGATTCAATGCAAGAAAATATAGAGAAACAACAGTGTTAAATGTAGAAATACAACCTGGAACATTATAAGACATATAAATGAACTATTGGGAAATGATTATGACATGTATAGGGATGAGACATTATTGGAACCGGGCAGGAAGCACATGGGCAAAGCCTTCTCATTCACTTGGGGGAGAGAGGCAGTGAGAACAAGACCAGTGTCTTGGATGGTCTCCAACAAATATGATAAGTGTAGTATTATAGATGTTTATAGCGGTGCTTCCAGTTTTGTATAAGTTAGAGATAGGAATTTGTAGAAATAAGGATTTTAAAACCCTGTGTGTAGGGAGAATGGTGTGTTGTTAATTCAGGTACATGTGGTCAGCTGTGTGTCACAGGGGTTATCCACATTTACTTTGTACATCCATTTGTGTATGGTGGTCAGAGTAGTGTACTGTTAAAACCCATGCCCTTTGTAGTGACCTAAGAGGAGTGGAATGGAGTAATGACCTAAAGTCCCAGTTTGTAGAGGCCTAAACCGTTGTAATTATTACCTAAGTGTAATTACCTAAGTGTAGTTACAGGATGAGAGCTACGCTCGTGGTGTCCCGTCTTCCCAGCACTCTTTGTCATATAACGCTTTGAAACTACAGGGGTACCTCAGTTTAAGAGTTTAATTTGTTCCTGGAGATGGCTCGTATTCCGAAGCTAATTTCCCCATAAGAAATAACGGGATATGAATTAATCCGTTCCTGACTACCCCAAAAACCCCACATCAAACTAAATTTTTATACCTAATTCATCTAAATAAACCTCCAAAACTATGTTCAAGTTATTACTTACCTTGCTGTTGAATGCTGTAGGCGTATGGAAGATGGTGAGGAGCAGGGAGGAGGAGAGGAGTTACTGTTTGGAAGGGGAGTCCCCTTCCATTATCATATCAGGCAGTGAGGACTTCACTGGTATGCACACACTGGCACATTTTGCCTGCATACCACTAGGACTTGCTTGTCTTACTAAGAATTTGTCTAAAGACATTTGTTTTTCCCTACATTTTAACACTTGTCTGTAGTAAGACATCACATTATCATTTAAAAGGTCAATGCAACAGCCTGCTACAGCTTTATCTGGGTGAGTTTTCTCAACAAAACTTTGCAGTTCTTCCCATACTTCACACATTTTTCTTAATCAAGAAGGGACATCCTCTACTGCCTCTACTCACAGCTATTTTCTTAGGTTGAACCTTACCAATGGCTTTCTTGAGACCCATGGTGAGATCCAACAGAACACTGAAAATCCAGGTGAAGAATTGATGTGGGATAGTTGCTGGGCGCAAGACAATGGTAAACTGAGGGGCGGAGGGGCGACGATCGCCGAACCACCACGCGCTTGATCGCCCTGAACGTGTATCAACAAACTCGCGTTCCGAGGTAACCCTCACCTTCCGAGACATATTTTCCGAGGAAATCCTGCTCGTATTCCGAAAAACTTGCATACAGGGACACTCGTGTTCCGAGATACCACTGTACTGACGGTCTTGGCCTCCACCACCTTCTCCCCTAACTTGTTCCAACCGTCTACCACTCTGTTTGCGAAAGTGAATTTTCTTATATTTCTTCGGCATCTGTGTTTAGCTAGTTTATATCTATGACCTCTTGTTCTTAAAGTTCCAGGTCTCAGGAAATCTTCCCTATTGATTTTATCAATTCCTGTTACTATTTTGTATGTAGTGATCATATCACCTCTTTTTCTTTTGTCTTCTAGTTTTGGCATATTTAACCCTTCAATTGTGCATCGCATCATATGATGCTTTGACTGACTTGCAGAAAATTGCGCATCGCATCATATGATGCGTTGGAGTACTACGCAAAATTTAAACGGCCCGCGGATACACGGGGTTCACCACACCTTCATCAGGGCTCTTGTAAACAGACGCCATTTTAAAAAAAAATCGTGGGCCAATCTCCCAGGTGTTAGGGGCCTCAGTATCGCGTAAGCTACCAAGCCTGACGCACGCAGCATGAGCTCACAGCACTGCTGTTCAGCTTGTGACCACAGCATCGCCTAAAAATGCCATATTATACTTGTTCATGCTATTATGTAGCGATAATATTATTACAGAAGACCCCTGACTGTGATAAAACTGACCATGGGTCTGATAATAAGAGGATTGTGATGATATTTAGCGCTGTGCTCCATGGAGGGAGGAGTAATGCTGTGGGAGGGAGGGTGGTGGCGTTGTTATCTGACTGTGTGTGGCCACCTTTTATTGACTGCACTCACCATACCAGCTTAGTGGTTCGCTATGGTGAACACAAATGTAGATACTTATATATAACGTGTGTATAGAGGGTATAAACAGCAAGAGTAGGAGGTTGGGAGCCGCAATTTTGGTGAGAGAGTAGCGTCGTCTGCAGGAATTATCGTGTTGTTTACTGATGACCACGATGGTCTTTGGGCACCATACCAGTTTACTTGTACAAGTATGATGAATAAAACCGGTAGATATTTATATATAATGTGTGTATATAGCGTAATAACACCACAAGCAGTATTGTTGGAGGAGAAATATTAGTGCTGCGTCTGGCCTTGAGGGCGGTAGCCATCAGCTGACTGTGAGGTCCCACGTCTTTGTGCTTTACTCACCATACAAGCTTAGTTGTACAGTTATGGTGAACAAAACATGTAAATACTTATATATAACGTCTGTATATAAAAGCAAAAACAGTATGGTGAGTGGAAAATGGTGGCAAGTCAGGTGAGGAAGGGAGGGAGTGGCAGCCAGTGGCGGGCTGCCACTGGCTGCCACTGCCACTCAGCATACCAACTTAGTGGTTCGTTATGGTGAACACGAATGTAGATACTTATATATAGCGTCTGTATATAGTGAATAAGGGCAAAAACAGTATTGTGGGAGGAGAATGTGGGTGAGTCAAGTGACTTGAGGGAGGGCGTGAGTGGCTGGCTGGTACACGGTGGTCACTCCTCGTTACTTTTTGACTCATAATAGCAACTTAGTGGTTCGTTATGGTGAACAAAACATGCAGATACTTATATATAACCTGTGTATATAGTGTAATAACCGACAAAGTATTTGTTCACTGTTTGATGAACATAATTGAATCAACAATAAGCACACCATATTTTTGAGTACAGCGATGATTCACACATTTCATTATATAAATATATCACACTACACACTATTGAATAATATTGCAGCAAAAAAAACTACGAAAAATCAATCAGAACCATTGAAATAATTAGGCAATTATCTCTTTGTGGCAACTCTGGCCTGACAGCTGGCGATCAACAGACCGCCTGGGACGCATGCTGAGTGAGCGCCTGTTTTGTGCCAGACTTCCCTGCCCTATAGCGGCCAATATATTCAACTTACGATTTTTTTATTATTTTTCCCGTGATCAGTGAACACAAATTAACAGGTTAGGAAGAAAAAATATTTTTTTTTTTTTTTTTGTATGCGCCTGTGGGTGTCAAATGGTATATAGCTATGCGCCATTTAAGGGTTAATGCCTCTAACCTCTCCTTGTAGCTCTTGCCCTTCAGTTCTGGGAGCCACTTAGTAGCATGTCTTTGCACCTTTTCCAATTTGCTGATGTGCTTCTTAAGATATGGGTCCCTGTGCCAGTGGTCTCCTGAAGTGTATTTTGGTGGGAAGGAACCTCTTCCCTCCCCCCTTTGTCTGTTTCAATCCTGTGGTGAATCCAAGTACACCCCCTCCCCCCTGTTCTAATCAGTGTGAGGAAATTTGTTATTTTTAAATAAAAACTCTTTTGTAAAATTGTACCCCAAGGTGTATTTCTTGTCCTGTGTATTTAGAACTGGTGATTATTGCTATATAGATCCCTGCACTTCCATTATTTATAAGAAAGTAAAAGCGGGTGTTGTTAGCGATAGTCTTGGGTACGGCTTTCAATCCCGTACCTTGCATTGCCTCGCCATGCTGCCTGTTGGGTCGATGATTGTTTTGACCCGGAGTCATGCGACGTGTGTTGTCTGTATGTGCTCCTGTTCACCCAAGCCACTGATAATGATGTGCGGGTACAGGCAGCTGCTGCGTTGCATGCTAGGTTTAGGTTGTTGCAACGCTCTAGATTGGTTGCGGCAGAGTCTAGAGTGGGGTTGGGGTAGAGTCTGGATGGGTTGAGACTCGGGCGGTCTCGGGGGTTTTCCTCTTCCGGGGTGGCGGCGGAGGCATTCGAGCCTGTTCCTCCAGCCGTGCCATATATGTCTGACCAGTGGGCTCCCTTCCTTAATGTTTTGTACAGCTGCCTCGGCTTTTACTTGTGGGGCTGGGGCTTTGGGGGTAACGACTCGGCCCTGGGTCCTGCCGCAGGGGTTCCCGGGTTTGGGAGGGGTTGCCTGGGGGGCTTAGGCCCCATTTGCCCCGCTTGGGGTTTTGTACCCTCGGAGCGGGGCTTGCAGTTCCTCAGAGTGGGGTTTTCCCTTTCCCCTCTGCTCTCATGTTGGTTCAAGTGTACCCCTTCCTGAGTTCGGTTCCGTGTCCCTTTGGGTCCGTTCGGTTCCGTCCTTCCTGGGGGTGTTTTCCCTCCCCTTTCCTCACCTTTTTCACGCTTATGTCACGTTGCTATTCCCTTCGTTTCAGGATCCTTACACCTCTCCTGGTCTGTGGTGTACTCACCTAGTTGTGCTTGCGGGGGTTGAGCTCTGGCTCTTTGGTCCCGCCTCTCAACCGTCACTCAACAGATGTACAGGTTCCTGAGCCTATTGGCCTCTATCATATCTACACTTGAAACTGTGTATGGAGTCAGCCTCCACCACATAACTGCCTAATGCATTCCATTTGTCAACAACTCTGACACTAAAAAAAGTTCTTTCTCATATCTCTGTGGCTCATTTGGGCACTCAATTTCCACCTGTGTCCCCTAGGGCATGTGCCCCTTGTGTTAAATAGCCTGTCTTTATCAACCCTTGAGAATCTTGAATGTGGTGATCATGTCCCCCCTAACTCTTCTGTCTTCCAACGAAGTGAGGTTCAATTCCCGTAGTCTCTTCTCGTAGCTCATACCTCTCAGCTCGGGTACTAGTCTGGTGGCAAACCTTTGAACCTTTTCCAGTTTAGTTTTATGCTTGACTAGATATGGACTCCATGCTGGAGCCGCGTTCTCCAGGATTGGTCTGACATATGTGGTATATAATGTTCTGAAAGATTCCTTACACAAGTTTCTAAAGGCCATTCTTATGTTAGCCAACCTGGCATATGCTGCTGCTGTTATCCTCTTTATGAGCTTCAGGGGACAGGTCTGGTGTGATATCAACCCCCAGGTCTTTCTCTCTCTCTGACTCTTGAAGTATTTCATCTCCCAAGTGATACCTTGTATCTGGTCTCCTGCTTCCTACCCCTATCTTCATTACATTACATTTGATTGGGTTAAACTCTAACAGCCATTTGTTCGACCATTCCTGCAGCTTGTCCAGGTCTTCTTGAAGCCTCAAGCTGTCCTCCTCTGTCTTAATCCTTCTCATAATTTTGGAGTCGTCAGCAAACATTGAGAGGAATGAGTCTATACCCTCTAGGAGATCATTTACGTATATCAGAAACAGGATAGGTCCAAGCACAGAGCCCTGTGGGACTCCACTGGTGACTTCACTCCATTCTGAGGTCTCGCCCCTCACTGTAACTCCATGCTTTCTATTGCTTAGGTACTCCCTTATCCACTGGAGCGCCCTACCAGTTACTCCTGCCTGTTTTTCCAGCTTATGCATCAACCTTTTATGGGGTACTGTGTCAAAGGCTTTCCGACAGTCCAAAAAAAATGCAGTCCGCCCATCCTTCTCTTTCTTGCTTAACCCTCAAACCGCTAGGGGCCCAAATGGAATTCACACCCACAGGCGCAACAAAAAAAAATCCAAAAAATTCTTTCGTCTTATAGAAGTGTTTATTTTTGTTCCCTGATCACGGAAAAAATAACAAAAAAATCGTAGGTGGCATATTTTAGCCGCAGTAGGGTAGGGAAGTGTGGCAAAAAAGGGGCGTTGGCAGAGCCTTCGCCAGACGAGGTCTACTCCGCCCGAGCTGTCAGACGGCAGTTGCCACAAATATATTATTACCTAATTATTTCAATGTCTCTGATTGATTTTTTCTTAGTTTTTTTGCAGTAATATTATTCCATACAGTGAATTGTGGTATATTTATATTATAAAATGTGTGAACTATCGCTGTACTCAAAATTATGGTGTGCATATAAGTGATTCTATTATTATGTTCATAAAACAATAAACAAATAGTTTTGCTGTTGTTACACTATATACACAGGTTATATATAAGTATCTGCATGTTTTGTTCACCATAACGAACTACTAAGTTGGTCTTGTGAGTCAAAAAGCAACGAGGAGTGGCCGCCAAACACCAGCGAGCCACTCACTGCCACTCCCTCCCTCAACACCATCTCACTCACCCTCATTTACTTCCCACAATACTGTTTTTGCATTTATTCACTATACACAGACGTTATATATACGTATTTACATGTTTTGTTCACCATAACTGTACATCTAAGCTTGTTTGGTGAGTAAATGCACAAAGACGTAGCTACTCACACAGTCAGCTGATCGGTGGCTGCCCTCAAGGCCACAGCACTAATATTTCTCCTCCAACAATATTGGTTGTGGTGTTATTACGCTATATACACACATTATATACAAGTATCTACCTGATTTATTCACCATACTTGTACAAATAAGCTGGTATGGTGCCAAAAGACCATCGTGGCCATCAGTAAACAACGTGCCAAGTCGTGCAGATGACGCTCCTCCCTCACCAAAATGGCGGCTCCCAACCTACTCCTCTCGCTGTTATCTCACACTATACACACGTTATATATAAGTATCTACATTTGTGTTCACCATAGCGAACCACTAAGCTGGTATGGTGAGTGCAGTCAATAAATGGTGGCCACACACAGTCAGAAGACGACGCCCACAACCCTGCCTCTACAGCCGTACTCCTCCCTCCATCGAGCACAGCGATAAATATCACCACAATCAAGCTGTTATCAGAATCCTGGTCAGTTTTATCAAAGTCAGGGGTCTTCAGTAATACTATCACTGCTAAATAATAGCAGTATCATTTATATTATGGCATTTGTAGGCGATGCTGTGGTCACAAGCTGAACAGCTGTGCTGTGAGCTCATGCTGCGTGCGCCAGCCTTGGCGGCTGGCTGAATACTGACGCTCTCACACCCAAGAATGTTGGGCTGGATTTTTTTTCTAGGTGGCATCTGGCAACTATCAGTCGTGGCTGTACTATAGCTGCCCCTATCCCAGGCGGGGCGTTTAAATTATACCGCTAGACACGAAATCATTTATAAATGATGTGCGCGGTTTCGGTTTTGTCACTGATATCATTTATATATGATATGCGCGGTTTGAGGGTTAATCTTTGTCACTTGATCGTAGAATTCTATCAAGCCTGTAAGGCAAGATTTACCCTCCCTGAACCCATGTTGATGGGTTGTCACGAAGTCTCTTCTCTCCAGATGTGTTACTAGGTTTTTTCTCACAATCTTCTCCATCACCCTGCATGGTATACAAGTTAAGGACACTGGCCTATAGTGAATTCAGTGCCTCTTGTCTGTCACCCTTTTTAAATATTGGTACTACATTAGCAGTCTTCCATATTTCTGGTAGGTCTCCCGTTTCCAGTGACCTACTATACACTATGGAGAGTGGCAAGCAAAGTGCTCCTGCACACTCTTTCAATACCTATGGTGAGATTCCATCCGGCCCAACAGCTTTTCTCACATCCAGCTCCAATAGGTGCTTCTTGACCTCATCTCTTGTAATTTCGAACCTTTCCAAGGTCACCTGGTTTGCTGCCACCTCTCCTAGCGCCGTGACTTCTCCCTGTTCTATTGTAAAGACCTCCTGGAACCTTTTGTTGAGTTCTTCACACACCTCTTTGTCATTCTCTGTGTACCTATCCTTGTTGTCTTCCTCCTGATGTGACTGTGTAGTAGCTTTGGTTCGGTCTTGGCTTTATTAGCCATATCATTTTCATACCTTTTCTCAGCTGCTCTTCTCACACTTAACATACTCGTTCCTGGTTCTCTGGTATTTCTCTCTACTTTCTGGTGTTCTGTTATTACAGAAGTTCCTCCATGCCCTTTTGTTCAGCTCCTTTGCTTTCATACATTCCCTTTTAAACCACGGATTCTTCCTTTGCTTCTCTGTTTTTTCCTGTCGGGCTGGGACAAACCTGCTTACAGCCTCCTGACATTTTTGGGTGACATAGTCCATCATGTCTTGTACGGACTTGGTTCCGAGTTCTGTGTCCCAATGTATATCCCATAGGAATTTATTCATCTCCTCATAGTTTCCCTTTCGGTACGCCAGCCCTTTGTTTCCCAGTTCTTTTTTGGGGGTGATAATTCCTAGCTCAACCAGGTACTCAAAGCTCAATACACTATGATCACTCATTCCCAAGGGGGCTTCCAACTTAACTTCCCTTATATCCGACTCATTTAGGGTAAATATCAGATCAAGCAAGGCTGGTTCATCCCCTCCTCTCATTCTTGTCGGTCCCTTGACGTGTTGACTTAGAAAGTTTCTTGTTGCCACATCCAGCAGCTTAGCTCTCCATGTGTCTGGGCCTCCATGTGGGTCTCTGTTCCCCCAATCTATCTTCCCATGGTTGAAGTCTCCCATGATTAGTAGCTTGGATCCGTTCCTGCTAGCCACAGAAGCTGCTCTCTCTATTATATTGATGGTGGCCAAGTTGTTTCTATCATATTCCTGTCTGGGTCTTCTGTCATTCGGTGGGGGGTTATATATGACTACTACTATAATTTTCTGTCCTCCAGTTGCTATGGTGCCTGATATGTAGTCACTGAAACCTTCACAGTTCTGAATTACCATCTCTTCGAAACTCCAACCTTCTCTTAGTAGCAAAGCTACACCACCTCCTCCTCTCCCTTCTCTCTCTTTCCTCACTACATAGTAGCCCTGTGGAAACACTGCATTTGTTATGGTTTTTGTTAGCTTTGTTTCTGTGAGTGCTATTATGTCTGGGTTTTCTTCTAGTGCCCATTCTCCGAGTTCACTTGTTTTATTTGTAATCCCATCTATGTTAGTGTACATTGCCTTGAAGCTCACTTTCTTCTGTTCATTTTCTTGTCCCTTTCTTGGCGAGCATTCTGCTGGTGTGGGAAGCTGTTCCGTGGGTGAGAAGATCTGTGAGGTGGTTTGCAGGGTCTCAGAGGAGTTTGGGGTGGGGGGTGGGGGTTTCAGGGAAGGGGGGACAGGTAGGGTGTGGGTTAAGGAGATAGGGGGACATGGAGGATACGGGGTGAGGGGGGAGGAGGGATAGGGAGGGTAGGGATGAAGGGGGGAAAGGTGGAGGGGGGACATGATGGGAATGGGGTGGGGTGGGAGGAGGGTTGGGTGGGGGCAGGTAGGGTGAGGGGAAGGGAGGGTTTCTATGCAGAGGGGGTGGTGGTGTTGCCCTCCCCTCTGGTGTTGCTGGGATGCTGGTTTTGGGTTCGCCTCTTGTCTCTAGGACTGTTGTGTTGGGGGCTGTGATTTCCTGGTTTGCTCCTCTCTCCCTGCGCTTCCTCCTTGCCTCTGCTGCCCTGGCTCTCTCCTCCTTCGTCCTGTCCCTCTGCAGGAATACTTTTTTGTATCCCTCCACATGCTGCAGTCGACTCTTCCTTTCGAGAATATCCTCCTTCGTGGTTTCGTTTGTAAACACCACCTTTACAAGTCGGTTTCTGTCCTTGTTGTACCAGCCCACCTGAAAACCTTCTCAATGTTTTGTTCAGCCCCTTCCATCTGTAACCCCTTCAGTAGCCCCTGTACTGCCTCTCTATCCTTGCTATTCCATTCTTGCCTGTTGGATCCTTCCTGTTCTTTGATGCCTACAACTACCACTGATCTTTTTCTCTCCAGCAGCTGAGTGGTGCACCTTGCTGCTTCCTGTGAGGTGGCTGCTTGCATGGCTACCTCCCTCACTGTGTCCATAGCTTCTGAGCTCTTTTTCAGTATGTCCGCAAATGTTTCAGGTACAGAGGCATTTCCTTCCAATGTAACAATATTACCACCTTCCCTTTGGATGATAATCTGATGCTCGGTCTCTTTATTTTTCTCTGTGAGGGATTTGATCTCCTCCCTTGCTGATGTCACTCACTTTGCAGGTTGTTAATTGTAATCCTCATTTCCTGCATCTCCTTCCTGAATTCCTCCAGAACTTGGGTTAACATGTCCTTCGTTTGGTCACTCTGGCTGTTCCCTGTGTCCCTGTTGCGTCCACCTGCCATTTTGCCCCTGTCAAGAGAGAGAGCAAGAATAGTCCTAGTGTGAGAGTGGGAGTGGTGGGGGGGAGTGTATTGGGAGAGGTGGGAGTGGTGGGGGAGGAGTGTTTGGGAGAGTGGTAGTGGTGGGGGGGGAGTGTGTTGGGAGAGTGAGATGGGGGTTAAGAGGAGGTGGGTGAGATGTTGTCCTCAGATTATGGCGGGGGGGGGGGGGAATTAGTGGCTTATCTGGGTTCCCAGTGAGCTCACAGTTGCTGTCCCTGTTACCTGTCTACCACTTACGATTGTATTATTGAATGGAATGCAATAGTGTCAATGATATGAATTATATAAACCTTACACACTGTTGGAGACTTATGAGAGACACCAGCCAGCCCCCCACAAGCACTCTAGGTGAATACACTGCGTGTTGTCATAATCCTGTGAGGTCTTCAGGTCTCCACGTGGGTCCCGGCTGATGCGACTGATGCTGCCTCAAGAAGTCGATCTTCTCTAGCTATCTTATCTTAAATTCACTAAGATAAGTCACCACGAGATGCGATCAATGTGTTGCATTACAATGCCACTGTTCAATTTACACTGTCCCGATTCTCACTGCACAGTACACCCGCTCCCTTGACCCTATTGTTCCCTCGGTTAACGCGGACCGCTGACCCTACACATCTGCTCCCTATCAAGGCTTTGGGCCCGTATGTGCATCAGTGTGCTTGTGCTTGTTTGTCACGGTTTTTGTTGGTTCGTGAACCTCTTCGGTACTTCCAATGTTCTTGAGACGTCTGTTGACTTCCAGTGAGGTTTCCCTCCAGTCCTTTTGTATTCACATCGTCTCTCCTTCCTGTTTTGGTATTCCTTGTATTCCTTGTCTTGCCTTGTACGTATACCTTCCTGGTGTGTGTACGATATGTGTACATACGACTGGTGTAAGTGCCGCGCCGCCCGGAAGACGGGTGGTGCGGTTTGTACCTAGGGAGATGGGGCCGGGGTGATCGTTTTGTTTCTGCGCGATGTACACATGTTGGTGTTCCACGTTCATTCTCGAGGATTCTATGCCGTTTTCGCTCCTCTTCTTTCCGGTCATAACCCCCTGGATACTTGGTGTTCTGAAGTGAGTGTGGGGCGCCTGTGTCCTGTATGCACCTCGTCTTCTACTTGGCACGCACCTCTGGATGTTCTCCACTAGGGTTGCTCCTGTTACATTGCACAGCTCAGCTGCGTCGTGAGACGGTGGTGTGTCTGTTTTGTAGGTGAGATTCTCACTGGTGGGGTACTCTCCTTGTTGTCCTTGCCTAGTTGTCCTTGTGGGGGTTGAGCTCTGGCTCTTTGGTCCAGCTCTCAACTGTCAATCATCAGGTGTACAACTTCCTGAGCCTGCTGGGTTCTATCTTTTCTACATTTGTGTCTGTGTATGGAGTCTGCCGTCACCACATCACTTCCTAGTGCAATTCCACTTACTGCCTACTGACACTCAAACAGTTCTTCTATGTGTCTGTGGCTCATTTGGGTACTCAGCTTCCGCCTGTGTTCCCTTGTGCGTGTACCGCCCGTGTTAAATGATCCATCATTGTCTACCCTGTCGCTTTCCCACTTGACAGGGTAGCGTCTTTCACTCCTAATAGGAGGAGTACTCCACTCTCTAGAGTGGAGTACTGCTGCACAATGACAGCCCCGTGGAGTACTGCTGCGCAATGACAGCCCCTTTCAAAGCTGGAGAAATTGCTGACCTGGAGAGCGTGCAGAGATCCTTTACTGCTAGAATCCACTCAGTAAAACATCTAAATTACTGGGACCGACTAAAGAGCCTAAATCTGTACTCCCTTGAGCGCAGGTGGGAGAGATACATAATAATTTACACGTGGAAAATAATTGAGGGGCTGGTCCCAAACCTGCACACAGAAATAACATCACATGAGACCAGAAGACATGGCAGGATGTGCAGAATACCCCCGTTGAAAAGCAGAGGTGCAACAGGTACTCTGAGAGAGAACTCTATCAACATCAGAGGCCCGAGACTGTTCAACACGCTTCCACTACACATAAGAGGCATAGCTGGCAGACCCCTCACAGTGTTCAAGAGAGAACTGGATAAGCACCTCCAAAGGATACCTGATCAACCAGGCTGTGACTCATACCTCAGGCTGCGAGCAGCCGCGTCCAGCAGCCTGGTTGATCAGTCCAGCAACCAGGAGGCCTGGTCGACGACCGGGCCGCGGGGACGCTAAGCCCCAGAAGCACCTCAAGGTAAGTTAACCTCAAGGGGTGTTAGATGTTGTGTGTTTTGCTTGGTCACTTTGCTTGTGCCTTACAGTGACTACTTTGTCCGTGTTTTTTGTTCTTGTGCTGGGGGGCACTGCTCCGCATTTCGGTGCTTTTTGTTTCGTTTTTCGTTGCCTGGGTCCTTTCTCGGTCTGGACGCTCCTTCCTTGCCTATCTTCGGTGCCTGGGCGCACCCTGATATCCATGGTGTCCCTCTGTGTATGTGCGACCACCCGCACCACACGTTGTGGTTGGTCGTGTACATTGCACTACCGGCTGCTACTTGGTCCGTATTCTGGTCTTTTCCTTGCCTATTTCTGTTTTTCTTCCCCTCTATGCTACACGTGGCTGTGTATCTTGGTCGGTGCTTATTGGCTGTACTGTTCTGTGCTGGGGTGGACCTCTGTGTTCAGTTCCCTGATTTTGGACTGCCCCAGTGTTCAGTTTTGGTACTGAGTTCACTCTTTCCTTGTTCTCCCTTATTGCAATGTCTGCTGGAGGTAGTGGACTTTCGGTCAACCGCTCCTGCTCTCCTGGTTCCTTTTCTTGGGACAGGGGTAGCTTGGATTCCGGTCCTGGCTACGGCTTTTCTTTGTTCTTTTTCCGGAACGTGTGTTTTTGTTTTCTTGCGGTACACATTCCGAGTAGTTCTCCTCCTGTATACCTCAGTGATGTGTGCCTCGTTCTTCCCTACTTGACTTGGTTGTGCTGCTCCTTAGGGTTGTGGGGGTCGGTGCTTTTTGCTTCACGTCTCGCACTTTAGTTCGTGGTGCTCAGTTTCCTCGTTGGCCTCTGCCTGGGCCCTGGCTCTTAAATGTTTGGCTTTGTTCGTCTTTCCAGGGTCCTGGGGGGGGGGGTTCTTCCTGGACAGGGCATTTCTGCTCGTCTGGGTTGGTTCCTTTTCGGCTCACTGGGATTGGGTTCCTGGTTCCATGGCGGCCGTTTCTTCTGGTTTTGCTGGCCTTGTTTGGGGGCTCTGCTTTCCTCGGTTCCGATCCTGCGGGGCTTCGCGTGACTCTGCCTTTTTTTGCTGATCGGTCCAGCCCTTACAAGGCTAGTTCGTTCTTCCCCTCGAGTCTTCACGTCTGGGTTTTTTGTCTCATGTTCTCGGCGCTTGTGGGGGCGCTGGTGGCGTCGTTGTTGGTCTCCTGCCTGCGTGCTTTGTCTCAGCGATAGTGTGTAGTTTCTTGGCGGTCCTTCTAGTTTTCCTATTTCTGCAAAGGGTTCTTCGGTCTCTGATAGGGTTGTCTTATCTTTCCCTTTGGGGCTGTTCCAGGACCGTTGTCTAGTGCCGTGTACTGTTGCCTCGTCTTGGGTGGTGCTGGCGGAGCCGCCCAAGTTTGAGTTTGGTGTTGATGTTCCTTCTGCCCTGTTCTGCACGCTGTTTCGGGCGTTGTTTCGCCTCTGGCCTGCTCATGTGCCTCCTAAGCTGTCCTGGTCTTTGGACCGGTTGCTCTCATTTCTCTCTTCCCCTCGGTTTGTTGTGGCCCGTTCCGTTCGGGATTGTTTTTCTAAAGCTCTTTTCCTGTTGGCCTCTGGAGGTTGGGTCGGGGAGTGTCGTGCTCTCCTCCGGCGTAGGGGTTTTCTGCTCCTTCGGTTCTGGGGGTTGTTTTGTTCGATTGCAGCCGTCTCCTCCTTTTCTGGTGAAGAATGAAATGGCTGCATTTGGAGGGGCCATGGGTTGTTGTTGCTTGGTTGGTCAGGCCGGGGGTGCATCATGTGTTGCGTCAGGTTACGGCTCTCCGCCGTTATTTGCGCTCCACGTCTTTTATGCCAGGGATGCACTTTGGGTTGACCCGGTTTCCCTTCTTCCCTGTTCCCGGGTCTCTCAGGTTGTTCGCAGGGTTATTAAGTCTAGCCTGCCTGCGGTTTATCCCTGTGCCCACGACGTGCGTAAGTTTGCTGTCTTTGGCAACATGTCTTGGGTTGCCATTCGGGCGAGGGGTTTTTGGAGGTCGAACAGGATCCTGGTTGCTCGCTACCTGGTGGATATTACGGGGCCAGGTAGGGTCTGCAGTGCCTTGGGTCGGTAGTCTTGACTTCGTGTTGAGGAGTGTGGACGAACCGCCTCCCGGGTAAGTCCCTGTTTTTCCTTATCTTTGGGAAGTTAACTCCGGGGAGCCGATGGGGCTCCCCCCCAGAAAACCAGCATTGAATGTATGAAACGCCATTTTCTGAGTGAGTCCCAGAGGCTCCCCGGCATCCCTCCCTCCCTCCAGCCGGCGATGTTTTTTGCGCTTTTTGACATCCAGCTAAGAACTGTAGGTTGGGTCGCCAGCGGATGGGTCTGGGGCTCCCCCATGGGGGTGGGGGTTGCGCAGACAGTGGCGTGGCAACATGATGACATCATGCTCATTTGCTAATTTTCGTTTGGGGAGTTCTGTCCACTTGTTTGGTCTTCAGTCGCACTAGTTTTACCAGAATAGGGGTTTGTTTTGGGTGCCTACCTTTCTGGGTACCTGTCCCAGTCGATGGCAGACATAGAATGCTCCGAATAATAAGGGGGGGTCTCTATAAGCCATTGCTCCTTGTGCCTCTCTAGAGGTGGCCAGGTTCTGGCTTGTGGTCCCCGGTAGGCAAGAACTCCATGCATTAACTGATGCCAGAAAGTTATACATATCCATTCAGCCTGGATAGCTCTGGGGAGCCTTCGGGACTTACCCAGAAAATGGTGTTTCATTACATTCAACGCTGATTTTTTTTTTATGAAATTTAAAAACAAGTGTTTATAAATGTATGTATGTAGTAATTAAGACTTGAAGTTCACAATAACAGCAGAGCTAAGGTTGACATGAGAATTGGAAGAGGTGAGGAAAATTGGTTACATCAAGTTAATTAGGTAGTTTTTAGCTTCTCTTTTAAACTGTTCAGGAGAAGTACAACTTTTATCTCATTAGAGAGGTCGTTCTACAGTTTTGAACCCTTGATTTGCAGAGCATTTCTGCTGCTGAAGTGGTGCCCAGAAAAGCTGATTTAATTATACTCATCTCTCTCTCTTTTCAGATGGGAAAATCCAGTCCAAGATTCTTTCCTATATAACTGTGAAACATTTATTGGAAATGAAAAGAAAGGAAAGATAAGTGATTAGAATAAGAAAATGAAAAAAATAATACAAATTCATAATATTAAGAAAGAATTATAAAAAATTATTGTAAAAGAAAGTGAACATTGCTCAACCTTTTGTATTTGAAGAAATATGAAAAAATATTAAAGTAATAACTAGCAGTTATGGAGAAGCTGAAGTGTAAGAGCATCCTTAATATAAATAACAATAATATAATGTGAAGGCTGTTAAGCCTGTCCATATCATTGAAGGGTCAAGTTTCCGAGAGATTGCAAATGGCACGCGTACTGTAAATCCAGAAGTAACTGGAGGCACACCTCTGCGATGCAAGGTGAGAGCAAACGTCATACAGAAGGCCGGATATGAACCTGTGCAACACACCTTAAGAACAAACATTGTGCAGGAGACCAGAGGCACACCTCTACGCCACAAGGTGGGAGCAAACATGATGCAAGAAACTGGAAGAATACACGTACAATGCAGTGTGAGAGAAAACATCGTGCAAGTGCATAGAGGTCATAACATGTGACCAGCATAGAGATTTTGGATGGTATGACCAATAAAAAGATGGCATGCAAAAGGAAGGGCAATTTTCTAAATGACAAAGCTGAAAAATCAGTAGCTATGGAAACTGAAGCACAGCAACCTCCACCAAACACTGCTTGTTCAGAGAATTCAGGATTTTTCTCTAGACTTGATGATAGCATTACCAATCAAGATAAAAGTTGTATAATAGAAAATAATATCATCATTTTACTTGATGAAAACATCATAATTTTTGATGATATAGCTTTATATTATGACATCTTCCCAGAAAATGGAGAGCATAGTGATATGCGAGATAATAACACTATGATAAATCTTGAATTCCAAGTACAGAACAACTCAAATTGTGTCAACATTTCTAAGCAGGAGCATGGAGGTATGGTTGAGAGGCAGCCGGAGAACAACAAGTGTACATCAGTGCGCAGTGCATGGAGTACATTTGTTCTCAAGGTGGTGAGTGAGGATTTAACGGATAACATTGCTCTTTTAAGATTGCTCTCACCAGATAAAGATGGAAAACAGATATTTTTTGTTCAAGGTATTATTAAAAATACATTGGGCTTTAATTTTGCTGGCATGTTTTCTTATTTTAGTGGTCTGAAAAATTGTATCATGGATAAAGATGTGTATCTTTTTAATATGAAACTTTTGAAGGAACAAATTGAGAAAGCAGATAACACAGCATTTCATTTTGATGGCATACATAAAGAAGAATTAAACATAATATGCCAGATTACTAAAAGAGCAGTGGATATCATTATTGAACAGGATAATGCATTCAGAATAAATAAGAATACAAGTGTCATTTCTACTAATTTAACGAGTGCTTATACAGAGATTTCAAAGATAATAAAAATTGTAGACTTTTGCACACTTTCAACAGGAAAGCCTTTTGATGTGTCTAAAACTGAACAATTAAATAAAAACTGTATAAAACACTCAACATACATTTCAACTGATTCCTGCTCCTTCAACAAACAAAAAGATAGTTTATGTAAAGGAGGCCCTGATGGCAATACACACAAAGATGTTGCCACCCAAACCCATGGCTACTTAAATATTTGTACTCAGTCTCACTTTCATGATAAAGACAAATGGATACGTAGGAAAATTCCAGGTCTTGGAGAGAAAATATTTGTCAATTTAGAGAGTTGGAGGCCAGGAAATGGCAGTATTTGGTCTTCCAGTGATCTTCATATAATAATAGAGAAAGAAGATGGAACCATAGAAGAGGATTTCTTTACACTACCCATTGGAAAGTGTTCAGCTGGTGTTCCTGGACAACATTCAGAATGTGGTGAGCAGAATCAGAATAAGAAGTGTAGCAGAGCAAACAGACTTGCTAACATAGCTGGTGTAGCTCCACAAACAATGTGTCAACTACCCTGTGCAGATAATAGTGTCTCCACAACAGGTATAGGAATGAGCCTTGCAGAAAAGGAGGCCTGTTCACTCTCTTCAAGTTATAATATTGAGACCTTCAATAATGCACAACGGTGCTCTCCCTCAAGAGATTTATACAACAGCTTAAAGATTGTAGACGTAAATAATATGAATGACAATGACTGGGTAGAAGGTTTTGTCTCTCCTGATCCACTGTTAAGTCAGTGTGGAAATATAAAGGCAAATATCCCTAATTTTGTTAATCAAGAATCTGAAAAAACATAAATTTGTCTCCAGATATGTTCAGTGAGAAACAAGGCGAAAAAGAAGCGTTTAGAGTTTTGAAAACTGCTTTACTCTCACGAGATGAACACAGTGCCAGCAGAGATGATGAGGCAGGACCTGAGAATACAAGTGAAAATATTAATATAAATGAGATTGATCTGAAGGAAAGTGATCAAACAAACTCTAGAGATACAAACTGTACCAGAAGTTTTTCAAGGAAATTGAAGGCAGTTGGTATCAATGAGGACTTGTCACCAAGAACATCCACAATAGGATTGGAAACTCATGAAATTTTCAAGACACAGAATGATCCTTGCAATTCTTCCTCAGGAGACATTGAAATATTAACTAACTATTTTTCATTTAATTCGCCCAAAAAAAGCAAAAAGTGTAGTTGTGTAGATGCAGTGGATGAAGTGTCACCATTGCCCATAGTTTGTAGACGATTAGTAAGTGGGAGCCCAAGTGTGAAAACCAATCTCATTTCTAACGACTCTGCAGGTAACGCGCCAGCAAAGAATTGCAACAAAGCCTTTACAAGAGAAGCACAAAGGCATGGTATGAGCAGCACCAGCAAGCTTCATCATTACCCCGCATCACAAGATCCAACTGCCAATGACAGAAAACATAATATTTCCAGTAACAAATGTGGGTGTTCATTTGCATATGATGTACACATGCCATTACTTTTCACTGCTAAACCTTCCCTATTGGCAGGTAGACAGCTTATGGAACCAACGAACAAGTCTGCCGCTACTCAAGGTCATAGGAGTCACAAACGTGTCAAGCTTAGTGCTTGTACTGATAAGATCAAAAAGTTTAGACAAAGAAAGAAACGTAAGGCCAGGAGGAGAAACCATAGGAAATTACAATAACAATTAATTTTTGGTTGCAAATTTAGAAAACAAAGGTATAAAATTACTGCATGTAATAATATGTTCTGTAATATAATAGTGAGAAGATAGGGGAAACCTTTTAAAGGTTTGTAAAAAAAATTTTTTTACAGAAGTTCACTCAACTTTTAAGACATTTTTGTACAAACTTTCACTTTTTCCAGATTTAGCTTAATGAAATAAATTTATTAATTTTTGAGACATTTTGAAAATTTTTGTGGCATTAATTTTTTATATTTTGATTTTATTGTCTTTGTGTATTGAAAAGTATTAAGTTCTGCACTTTAAAATAAATTTGTCCAGTGAACAGAAATGAACAAAATGTGTATTTTAATTTTCTGAGGAAATCCTGTTGTGGGTCCCTGAAGCTACTATGCTGAAATAGTGCCAAACTATTAGGTGCCATCAGTTGTGGAGTTCTTTTAGGCCTACTGGGGACCACAAGCCAGAACCTGGCCCCCCTCTAGAGAGGTGCAGGAAACAGTGGCATGTATGATACCATAACCTCGAAATTGCCAAAAGAACTCCCCCAACAATGTAAACAAATGATCAAAGATTCACGAAACTAGCACAAGCTCGTTCGCCCGACCTCTTCCCCTTGTTTGGGGGTGGAGGAGAAGGCTGGCAGCTGCCTGCTCCAGCTTTAGTTCTATTCTAATGGTAGTAGTGACTAGGTGCCTCTCTGTCACTCTGGTTCTGGTGTCTGGTTCTCAGATACATGGTGTTGTGCCTTTATGGCTGTTCCTGTGCAGCATGAGCTAGGAGTTGAGGGCACTTAGCACTGCATGTGCACAGGGCTACCTTTCCTGTGTGTTCCCTAGTGATACCCTTGCACTGCCAGGCTATCTTTCCTCGAGTCTTTTGGATTGCTCTCTTAGAGAGCTTCCTCGCTTGTGGTGGCCCTCATCCAGGTAAGTTGGAGGACTTTGGTTTTCTGTCTTCCCTCTGGTTGGGAGTGACTTTCAGTTGGAAGGACCCACTGTGGCTTGCATGGCCTTGCCAAGCACACCAAGGTCGGCCTTCACAGCCTCAAGATTGAGCTGTGTTGGTCTACAATTCTCTCCTCCCTTGTATTATTTGTAATAGTTTTAGTACACTGCCTGAGCATGTCTCCAGAGTATGTGGTGATGTAGTTTTTGTCTTTTGGCTGGCCCATGTGGTTCCTTTCACCAGTCCTTTTTCATATGGTTGGTGCCATGCTTGTTCCTTTCAGAAAACCAGCTCGAAGGGTTCGTGATAGCCCTTTCGTGGGTCGCCCCTTTGATGGGGCGGTGGGTAGGAGGGCACTTGGTCCCACAATTTGTGGGCTTTTCAAGTTGTTTCCTGCAGCCTACAATAGACTTGATCATTCCCTCCTCCTGTGGGGCTCGGGCTTTTTCAGGGCTGGTTTCCTTTCCTCGCCTTTGTCGGGTCATCTAGGAGTGAGTGTCCTTATGCATGGTCAAGATGACCACATCCCTTTGCTGAGTTTTCTGCCATTTTCCAGTACTGAAATGGGATTCTCTGGATTTTAGGTTCATCCTTGATATTTCTGGGTTGAACAGGTACATTCCTTACCCCTCCTTTCAGATAACCATCTTGTCCCAGGTTATTACTCATTTAAAAAATAGGTGTAAACATATTTACAAACAAACAGTCATCTGTAATAGGTTGTGGATTTGCAAAGAATTTCTCAGGAGCAAAATCAGCTGGACGAAGCAGTCTATCTGTGATCATATCTGCTCAAGGCAAGCACTTGGGTGATTTCACTGGACCTCCGGGATGTGTACAGGCATGTCCCTATACATCTGGGGGGGTTCAAGGATTGGTTAAGTTTTGCAGTGGGGCAGCAAGTTTACTGCTTACTGTTCTTCCTGTTTGGGCTCAATGTGGCTCCATGAGTTTTTACATATTTGGATAGGGTTGTGGTGGCCTGACTTCGTTTGCTTTGTGTTCAGGTGTTGGCCTACCTTGATGACTGGCTGGTGTGGATTCCCAGCCATTCTATGTCTGTATTGGCCAGGGATCTGATTGTTCCCAGCTCACCAGGTTTGGGTTCCTAGTGAACTGGCAGAATTCCCAATTGGTTTCATCCCAGGTTGGGTCTAGACTGGGCCTCATTTGGGAGTCTCAGTCGGTTTCACTGCCCCTACCTCCAATGACCTTGACTAGCTTGGATTCAGCACCGCTGTGTGTTGATATTGCAACCCGTCCTCGCAAATTCGTATAGTCAATATTGACTTATTAAATATGTGCATAGGTGACATACTTAACATAATAGTTTCCCTTGAAAAGCTTCATAGAAAACACCGACCTTACCTAACCTACTTAGTATGTTAAGATAAGCATCTTATTGCTTCGTAATTACAATTATTACCTAACCTATACCTATAATGGGTTAAGTAACAATTGTAATTACAAAGCTATAAGATGCTTATTTTAACATACTAAGTAGGTTAGGTAAGGTCGGTGTTTTCTATGAAGCTTTTCAAGGGAAACTATTATGTTTAGTATGTCACCTATGCACGTAACTAATAAGTCAATATTGACTATACGAATTTGCGAGGACGGGTTGTGATATTGAGTGGGCCCTAGGTGACTCAGCAGTTGCTCAAGCAGCTGTGCGGGAGCCACAGATTTGCCTTCGGAAATTTTTTCTTGGGCAAGGTTTAGCCTTGAAGGGTGTTATAGTTTTTCAGGGGGAGACTCTTTCACTTTTGCTGTAACTGCTGAGTGCTGACTCTGGTGGCCCTTTGCTGGCTGCTGCATCACTGGCTTCCTCTTCAAGTTTTTCAGGGTTTTGTTCCCTAGAGCCCTCCTCCACCTTTGCTCAATGTCTTCACAGATGTCTTGGGTCTGGATTGGGGCTTTGTGGACCAGCACTCACCAAGAAGGCAAGGGCCAAGGTCCCCTTGCCTTCAACAGGCACACAGTATTGTGTGAGAATTTGTAGCTGCGTGGCATGTGCTGCAGATTTTTAAATTTCTCCAAACACCACGATCTAGCTCCATTCGGACTGTCTTCCTGTTACTTATTGCTCATCCGAATTGGGTGGGGAGGGGTTTCTCTTCAGTCCATGCCTCATTTGGAGCTGGACTCGACATATATTTCTGCTGGGTTCTCAGGGTTTGGTTCGCCATGCTATTCCCGTCCAGGGAGTTATGATGGGAAAATGGATGGTAGCGCCAAAAAATTAAAAAAAAGTAAAGACTGCTATTTAACTCCACCGTCAGGTAACTGTAGAATAAAGTGTAGAGATAACAAAATTTAAAATACTTATGAAACATTAAACAATTTACAAAACAAAAATAATATCCAGGCTTGGCTCGAATACAATGTGTGCAAAACAAGCAATATGAACAATTAAATTTACGTTACGTTAATGTGCAAATAAAATATGGTGCGGGAATACTGTGACCTAAGACTGCATAAATCTGTTGTTACACCGAGGTATGTCAACAGACCTAGTCAGTAGAGCACTCAGGAGTAATCTGGCTTGCTGGAGCTGGCAAGCCTGCCCCCCCCCCCTCTCTCTCTCTCTCTCTCTCTCTCTCTCTCTCTCTCTCTCTCTCTCTCTCTCTCTCTCTCTCTCTCTCTCTCTCTCTCTCTCTCTCTCTCTCTCTCTCTCATATATATATATATATATATATATATATATATAATATATTATATATATATATATATATATATATATATATGTGACGATAATCTCTTCCAAGAGATTGAGCCTGCTCTTCCCTACAATCGTCACGTTCCAAGCTACATTCAAGATACGTTCTACAGTAGCAAAAACGTATATCAAGACAGCCACAACGCACCTGCACCCCCTCCCCCCTCACACTCCTCACCGCCTGTTCGCCGACTGCACTTCAATTAGCAAACTACCAGTGTCGGTCTGCTCGTGTTCTCATTGGCTGCTCGAGATCTCACCACTCCAGTTCTCCACCACTCACGCACGTCGTCAAGTCAATGTTGGAGTCAGCGAGCTGTACCACCTCAGAATATCTTGTGCTCTATAGCTGAGAACATCTAGTTGATTCACCTCGTGTGATCAAATAGCGGTTGTTAGCTTGCTCATATATTCCCAGCACCATTTTATATATTTCTTGTATGTCATTTGTGTCCCATTGTTAACGTAAGTCAGTAATTATTCATTTTTATGTTAGTTCTTTTTCACTTGTTATACCTGCACTTTGCTCAGCCAAGGAATTGTCTTTATTTAACTTTGTTTTCTAGAGTAATTAAATTTCATTTGTTTATCTTTTGTGTTTTGTGTGTCTTACCTTACCTTACCACAGACTATCAGGCAAGCAGTCTTTTTTTTATTCATGTATGTGGCCAGGCATTGACATCTGCCATTGGAAGACTGCCGAACACCATTTCCAACACTTTACCGTCACAAATATATATATATATATATATAATATATATATATATATATATATATATATATATATATATATATATATATATGAGAAACGGCTGTCCAGGTGGCACTGATGTCGTTGATAATTGGGAACCGGCTCGCTCTAACCACCATTACGATTGTTTCCCGGGTGGCGTTATCCAGGAGCTAGATGCGAGGGCTGATGGGCCTTGGGGGAGGTAGACTGGTGGTACTCTGTCTAAACGTCTGGGAAGTAGTAGTTGTTCTTAGGGCTGCAGGTCTTGAATAGGTAGACGTGGTATGATAATAGGTAAGAGTGGAGTAGGCCGAATCTCTTCCTAGAGAGATTACCGTGACAGCTCTCCCCCGAAGCCTGCTCCTATTGCCTATTCGACTGTAGCAGAGTGTAGAATAGTAAGAGTCGACGAGTCCAGCTCGTGGACTTGGGAAAGTGTGTCGGAGCCTTTGATGAAGAAGATGGTAATGTTGAAGTTCTGCAGATACAGAGCTCAGCGTAGCAGATGTAGGTACTGGTTGGTGAACTGGGTCTGCTGCAGAAACTGAAGAGAATGGTGCTTGTAGAAGATGTTGAGGTAGCACTGCAGGACTCAGTTAAGTACAAGTTTGTTGTAGAGGCAAGCCTGCTGAATGGATCGTTGAGAATGGTGATCCAAGGAGAGGGTGAGATGGTTCATCGGATGCAAGGCCCAGCGTAGCAAGTGCTGATGTGAGAACTGGGCTAGCAGTAGGAACCGAAGAGATTGTGATACATGATGTTCACATGGTGATGCAGGACTCGGCGAAGTTTGGAGAACTGATCCTGAGGGAGGGACCGAAGAATGGTGAGGTCCGATGAGAGGTTGAAGTTGTGCTGCAGGACCCAGCGGAGCACTAGACTGAGGTTGAACTGGGCCTGCTGTATGGACCGAAGAATAATGAAGTCCGAGGAGAGATTGAAGTTGTAACCTAGTAGATTTGATGGTTCGTTGTGTTGCATGTCGGGCAGGATGTTGAGTGCTTCCTCTCTGATGATAGTAGCTGGAGGTCATGATCCTATCTCGCGGCAGTATGATGGTGTTTCTATAGCCAGGGTGGAAGATTGAAGGTTTTCTAATACCTCGCAGGGCGAGAATGGAGTTGGTACAAGACAAGGATTTACGCCTTTCAAATGCAATGGAAGGCAGGTTTGTCTTACAATATTTTAGCTGAGGGCTGATAAAGTTGTCTGGAGGAGCACGTTTATTTGGATTTGGTTCGTAGAGAGAAGGATCTTTCATGGTGTTGGAATAGATCTAGATTTTAGAAACATTGTAGTCAGGCAAAGTATAACAAGAAGGACTAGACAATACCTTGGAGGCGTTCATTGTCTTACACAGGTCGTTGGAGAAGATGATGTCACACTGGCTCTGACTTTCCTGGAGATGTCCATACTGCTTTAAATGCTTCGTGATGTGTTTCACAACATTAGCAGCTGTACTGTTCTGGACGGAAACTGCTGTAGAAAACCTGATGGTAGAACACGGGATATTATTTATATGAAAGTCACCTGAGCTTGTCTGGGACAGAGGCTCTTCATAATTGTTGATGGAATGGCTGAACGACTCCGAAGACATCACTGCATCAGTGGTGCCTTGAATAGAGGAGCGTTCGGCTTACCTGTCATCTGAGATTTTTTACACTGTTTTATAAAGTGTTTTATATCACGAATCATACCTGGCCAGTAGTAGTCTTGTTTCAAGGTCTTGTAGGTTTTGTAGAAACCGTAGTGTGAGCGAAATCCATGAGCCAAATGCAATATCTCTGGCCGTATGCTGGTGGGAACTACCAGTTGGTTGATGTTGGCTCAATCGTCGTCCTCCTTCACTTTCCTGGGTCTATAGCACCGGTATAGAACTCTGTTCCCTACAAAGAACCCAGGGATATTGTTAGGTTGTCTCTCAGCCTGTAAGAATAAAGATGTTAAAGAGGGATCCTCTTTCTGCATCTTACTGAACTCCAGCATGGTGAAATTCGGTGGGAGGCTCCATGAATCTTGAGGAAGAGCTGCACTAGCTGTTTGCGGCAAGCAGCTGTGGCCCGCTTCGTCACCATAACAGGAGGGGAGACGTCATCAGAATCATCTGTTGCTAGGACCTTTTCCTTAACAAACTGCAAGACAGGATTTTCCACTGCTGAGTCACATACCTGGCGTCTTTCCATGAAGATTAAATTCGCAGGTTGTTGATCTTCCGCCAAGTCGTTGCCCAGCAGAAGTTGAACTCCTGACATGGGAAAAGGTTTTTCCTGGATGGCGACTTGGACTTCACCTTAAACGGAAAATCCAGGCGGACTTCGGCAAGTGGATATGGAGTAGTCAAATTCAAAATTCAAAAAAATTCAAATATTTATTCAGGTAAAGTACATACATAAAAGGTGTGATACAAATATTGATGAATTTATTAATAGAGCTAGTACATACAATACCTAAAGCCACTATTACGCAAAGCGTTTCGGGCAGGAAAAACACTAAAGATTAAAACTTAATACTAATTGAGATTAAAATATAAAATGTGTTGAGAAAATATAAAAAATAAAAAAGGGGGGAACATGGCAAAAAAACAGAAAAAAATACAATTTGGTCGACAAACAGCATTGTTTAAAAAAATAGCAGACATGGGTTGACATTATAGGAGTAAGGTAGGTTACAGGGAGTTAATTAGGTAGTGCTCAGTTTTTATGTTAAACTGGTTGAGAGAGGTACAGTCTTTAACATGATTGGGAAGGTCATTCCACATTCTGGGTCCCTTGATTTGTAGAGCATTTCTAGTTTAAGTTGTACTCTTGGAATACCAAAAAGGTATTTGTTTCTGGTAGGGTGCTCATGGGTTCTGTTACAACCTTCACTGAAGCTTTTAACTCTTCCACTGCTCAGGGGTCCTGAGGACATTTACACCTGTAACGTACGATTATGTTACGTTGTTGGGTAGATTAGATACACAGTATTTAGTGAGTTTCATATTTATTTAGTAGTCCTGGATACAGCAGTGTCGTAGACGTTGAGACGAAGCCTGGAGCAGAGCAGAGAGCTGAGTATGGCCGGAGTCGCGGAGCTCTATGTGCGAGAGCGTTGTAGCTGAATGATGTCGTAGTCTGCTGCCTGCTCTGTGTCGAAGCTGTAGCGTCTTGGGTCGATTAGGACTGTACACGCAGAGTGCTACATTGTTGACTGTGGAGATTGAACTCCCCTTGCTGTTGTCACATCGCTGGGTTATATGGTGATTACACCTCAGCTCCCTCCAACAAGGTGAGGACAGTATTACCTGTAATTTGGGGAAAGGATTGTAGCTTCTGTAATTAGTTATACTATTAAGATAATGAGATAATGGAGCGAGTATAAGATTAACTCGCTACAGGACTCCCCCTGCCAGGGAATGGAAGAAAACAATATAACAAAAAATACGTGGTCGTTGTGGAACATGTAGTCCGGTACCAAAAGATGCAGGCAGTGTGTGGACAAGCTCGATGTAGCAGGAGAGAAGAATGTGCATGATTGTTGCGTCCTTGGGTCGCTGGTGGAGCATTTAGATCCGGGGCAGATGGGCTCGGGCACCAGGACAATAGGAGGTAATGTAGACACGTAGTTAGGACAACGAGGTAATCACTGCTAGAGCTGAATTGTCCTGGAGGCGACGAAGAGTCGGAAACGCAGGCTGTAAGTCCTGTACTGCGCAAAGTGCTTGAGTCGGCAGAGTATCAGAATGCAGTGCACGTGTAGATGAATCTGACGAAAGAGCAGCTTTCGTGGGCGTCCCTGTGGGACAAGCAGTGCCCGGGCAGCGACGAAGAATCGGCAGGACAGGCTGTAGATCCCACATTATGTAGTTACTGCTGAAGCTGCCAGATGAGTGAGTAGCGATCGTGGAGCAGCAAGCCGTAGTAGATGAAAATGCAGAGATAATCGCGATGAAAATCATAGCTGTGGCGAGGATGTTGGCAACGTTCCATGACAGGTGGCAGCGGTCCACAGCAAGCCACAGCAGGAGTGAAGGTCCAGTGAGAATCCATGTTGTAGTCAGTCGTGGTTGGGTATCGTCGAAACTCTCTGGGGTCACCAATGTAACGTACGTTTATGTTACGTTGTTGGGTAGATTAGATACACAGTATTTAGTGAGTTTCATATTTATTTAGTAGTCCTGGATACAGCAGTCGTAGACGTTGAGACGAAGCCTGGAGCAGAGCAGAGAGCTGAGTATGGCCCGAGTCGCGGAGCTCTATGTGCGAGAGCGTTGTGGCTGAATGATGTCGTAGTCTGCTGCCTGCTCTGTGTCGAAGCTGTAGCGTCTTGGGTCGATTAGGACTGTACACGCCGAGTGCTACATTGTTGACTGTGGAGATTGAACTCCCCTTGCTGTTGTCACATCGCTGGGTTATATGGTGATTACACCTCAGCTCCCTCCAACAAGGTGAGGAGAGTATTACCTGTAATTTGGGGAAAGGATTGTAGCTTCTGTAATTAGTTATACTATTAAGATAATGAGATAATGGAGCGAGTATAAGATTAACTCGCTACACACCCCTGTGCGCAAGAAAAAAAATTCTAAAAAATTATTTCGTCTTCCCTGTTGTTCCCTGGCATGTGTTCCCAGAGCACGGGAAAAAATCGTAGGTGACATATTTTGAGCGCAATTGACCGAGGAAGTCTGGCAAAAAGTGGGCATTGACAGAGCGGTCGTCAGAGCTGGTCAGCGTCACCCACGCTGACAGGTGGGAGTTGCCACAAAGATATTATCACTTAATTATTTCTATGTCTGATTGATTTTTTCTTAGTTTACTTGCAGTAATATTATTCAATAGTGTGTATTGTAATATATTTATATAATAAAAGTGGTGAATAATTGTGGGGAAAACCTGACTCCAATAACTCATAATTAAATAAATATATATATATATATATATACTTCGATAGCTATGAAGGACCACCACTTTTTGAGAAAAAGTGGAAAACAAAGAGACAATAGAAAAACTGATCCTAGGAACTAGTGCCCTATGGATCTTGGTAAAACTGTAATGCTTATATAAATGGAGTCAAATTAACTTACACAAAATTGGGGGGTTACATGCTAAAAGATTAATACATCCCTAGCATTATTCTGGTGCTGGTTCTCCACCAGAGTAAATCAAATATGAAAGTAAATAAGGTTGAATATATCATATTAATTGGAAGTAAATGCACCTCAATATACTACTGAAATGTTGAACAGCATCAGTAAATCAATGGATTAGTGTAATTGATCTCTTTAGGAGATCACTACTGTAACTATAGAGTTATTGCTACAGATAAAAAAGGGACAGCTTAGCTGTAAATCTAGTGAGAAGTAATCAGTTGCTACGCTCCACCGACGACGTGTTGCATAGGGCAAATTGTTGCACAGAATGGTGGGGAAGCCTAGCACCTCGGTTGAAGTTGCCTTGGTACTGAAAGGCAATTACATTGTAGAAATCTTCTACATAATAATTAACTACAAATAAATCCTAAATCATAAGGATAACAGTGGAAATTTCAGCTAATATCTGAGCAATTTATATTCAAGCACTGTGAAATCTCTTTGGAGAAAATAAACTAATAAATCATCTATTTAGATGGTAAATTTACTGGAGACACGTATTAGATTTTGCTATTTTGCATTCGGCCTAACGACTGCTAGCCTAAATGTTAATTGTGGCCACATAATAACAAAAAGGTAAACCGAGCTGCCGAGCCTCGTGTGGTTGATGTGGGGACTGGAGCAATTCTTCGTCCTCCAGCTGCTGCTTGAAAGACGTTGATTTTGCAGTTGCTCATATACTAGTCTGTGACACGGCTAATGTTATGCCAGATAACGTGGCACCGCTCAACTGATCGTGGGAGCAAACTAAGTAGGTCAAAACACAGCTCTGCTACACGTTGTCAATGGCGTTCACGCCGTGCTCTCGTTCACGTGTCAAGTGACGCTCTCCCGTCTTCCTCCTCCTCCTTATATTGCGCATGCACGGCTCTCGATATACATCTCGAGCGTAAATGAATATGTATTTATCACAATTGACTAAGGAAGGAAGAGGTAATAACGAGTATTAATATCACATTAAATTCTTCTGTGATAAAATAGAATTTACTGTGGCTTGGAAGAAAATGCACATCAAGTGGGGGCTTAATTTATGTTTAATTATTATGTAAATTAATTACATAAATTAATTACAAAATTAATTATTATATAAATTAATTACAAAATTAATTATTACAAAATTAAAATAATAATCATAGATGACTATTATTGAGCTTATCACTTTGGGGGTTCCGACGGAGCACCCCCCAAAGGTAACACAATTCAATGGAAATTGGGACAAGTGTCCTCAGCAAACCGCATTTGCGTCTTCCCCCGAAAAGGCCAGGGGATGCAGGGGATCCCGGGAGGCGGGTGGGCGTTTTGAGTGTAACGTCCAGGAGTACAGACACACACAGAACAAGAAGAGAAGAGAATGAACAAAATTAAGGCAGGGGAGAGAAAACAGAACAAATTAAGGCAGGGGAGAGAAGACAGAACAGAAACAACAGAGAGGGGAGAGAGAAATGAGAGAAGATTGAAGAGAAGGGGAAGAAAAAGACAAGAGAAGAAATATATACAAGAAAAATATACAAGATAAAATGAAGTGAATACCACAAATGTAAAAAGTATAGGAAGAGAGAAGCTAGAAGAGACAGGAAAGAAGAGGTGTTAGAAAAGAGGAGGAAAGGAGAGATAAGAAGAGACAAGAAAAATAGGAGAGAAACGTAACAGAAGAAATTAAAAAAAAAAAGACATTTGTTAGAGGAAATCTTGAGATGATTTCGAGGCTTTAGTGTCCCCACGGCCCGGTCCTCGACCAGGCCTCCACCCCCAGGAAGCAGCCCGTGACAGCTGATTAACTCCCAGGTACCTGTTTTACTGCTAGGTAAAAGGGGCATAGGGTGAAAAACTCTGCCCATTGTTTCTCGCCGGCGCCTGGGATCGAACCCAGGACCTACAGGATCACAAGTCCAGTGTGCTGTCCGCTCGGCCGATCGGCTCCCTTGTTTCTTTTCAATAGTTTCATCATTATTGCAAGTTTTGCCTGAAAAGATATTAAGATAAATTAATATTTAATTATTTGTTTATATAAATTACACACAAACTTTATTATATATATATATATATATATATATATATATATATATATATATATATATATATATATATATATATATATATATATACTGTATACATGTTTTTCCCTGAATGCTCTGTGTTCCCTTCACTGAGGCTGTGGGTCCCTATAATTGCACCAGAGGTGGTACCCCCATATATATACACAAACCAACAAAATCACTAAAGAAAGGGGGTGTGAAGAATAAGGAGAGGGGGACATGTTCCTAAAAATTGCATACACAAACATAGATTGAGTGAGATCAAAGATACTGTAGTTAAGTCATGTAATACAGCTGCAGATACCAGACATTGTTGCACTCATGGAGACAAAACTTGAAGATGATATTTTAAATGAGGTCATATTCTCAAGGGGCTACTCAGTTTGGAGACGAGACAGAAAAATAAGGAAAGGCAAAATTATTTACATTTACTTGTTTTATATATATATATATATATATATATATATATATATATATATATATATATATATATATATAAAACAAGTAAATGTAAATAATTTTACCTTGCACCTAGATCCACCAAGCCTGTATGGTGTGCGTTTCAGTACTTCGGAAATCTGGAACGATCTGGAATCTCTCATCTGCAATGAAACAATACATATTATTGCACTTAACAAAACATGGACGAATGTAGAAAATAGAGAACTATTAGCTGAATATCAAATAAATGGATTTAATCTATTTCACACATATATTAGACTGTGTATGTTAGGTAATATTTGAATGTAGTCTCGAAAAGACTACATTTCAACAGAAACGTGCACACACCAGTCATAAGACTGAACCTCGTCGAGGCAAAAGTCTAAATGAGAGCATGAACGAGTAAGAAATTTTTTAACACCAGCATCATACACACCTGAATGCACCTGCAGACACACAACACACACTATCAACACAACAAGCACTATCAACATAGCAAAGAATACTCCATAAAAAAATAATTAAATTATTGACCAACATGACAAAGGGTTAGCCAACATGAGAAGGGTTGTGTGATTGCCTGAAATATTTCATTGTTTATGTATTGAATGGCATTTTCAAGTTACAACATTTTTAAATTACTGAGCTAGGTTCTAGGCTTGCCTAGGCTTAATTCAATTATTACAGATGAGCCTAGCCTAGCCTAGAACTAGAACAATTTAAATAATTTCAGGCAATCAACACAACCCTCTCATGTTGGCTAAC
>WNGS01024790.1:20737-33455 GCA_020271785.1 Procambarus virginalis | reverse complement strand
ATTTGTGTTCACCATAGCGAACCACTAAGCTGGTATGGTGAGTGCAATCAATAAAAGGTGGCCACACACAGTCAGAAAACATCGCCACAATCCTCCCTCCCACAGCATTACTCCTCCCTCCATGGAGCACAGCGCTAAATATCACCACAATCCTTCCTATTATCAGAACCCTGGTCAGTTTTATCACAGTCAGGGGTCTTCTGTAATAATATTATTGCTACATAATAGCATGAACAAGTATATTATGGCATTTTTAGGCGATGCTGTGGTCACAAGCTGAACAGCAGTGCTGTGAGCTCATGCTGCGTGCGTCAGGCTTGGTAGCTTACTCAATACTGAGGCCCCTAACACCCGGAAGTTTGGCTCACGATTTTTTTAAAAAATGGCGTCTGTTTACAAGAGCCCTGATGAAGGTGTGGTGAACCCCGTGTATCCGCGGGCCGTTTAAATCTTGCGGAGTACTCCAAAGCATCATATGATGCGATGCGCAATTGAAGGGTTAAATGGCGCATGGCTATATACTGATTGACATCCACAGACGCAAAAAAAAAAAAATTAAAATTATTTTTCTTCCTAACCTGTTAAGTCGTGTTCCCTGATCACGGGGAAAAAAATAAAAAAAATCAATTGTACAGTGGTACCTCGGAATACGAGTGTCCCTGTATACGAGTTTTTCGGAATACGAGCAGGATTCCTCGGAAATGTGTCTCGGAATGCGAGGGTTACCTCGGGACACGAGTTTGTTGATACGCGTACAGGCCGACCTAGCGCGTGGTCGATCGGCGATCGTCGCCCCTCCGCCCCTCTGCCCCTCAGTTTACCATTGTCTCGTGCCCAGTGACTATCCCACATCAATTCTTCACCTGGATTTTCAGTGTTTTGTTGGATTTTTGGTCATTTGACTATACAGTTTGTTATTATATATCTCACCATGGGTCTCAAGAAAGCCATTGATAAGGTTCAACCTAAGAAAATAGCTGTGAGTAGAGGCAGTAGAGGATGTCCCTCCTGATTAAGAAAATGTGTGAAGTATGGGAAGAACTGCAAAGTTTGTTGAAAAAACTCACCTAGATAAAGCTGTAGCAGGCCGTTGCATTGACCTTTTAAATGATAATGTGATGTCTTACTACAGACAAGTGTTAAATGTAGGGAAAAACAAGTGTCTTTAGAGAAATTCTTAGTAAGACAAGCAAGTCCTAGTGGTATGCAGGCAAAATGTGCCAGTGTGTGCATACCAGTGAAGTCCTCACTGCCTGATGTGATAATGGAAAGGGACTCCCCTTCCAAACAGTAACTCCTCTCCTCCCCCCTCCTCACCATCTTCCATACGCTACAGCATCATCAGCAAGGTAAGTAATAACTTGAACATAGTTTTGTAGGTTTATTTAGATGAATTAGGTATAAAAATTTAGTTTGATATGGGGTTTCTGGGGTAGTCAGGAACGGATTAATTCATTTCCCATTATTTCTTATGGGGAAATTCGCTTCAGAATACGAGTTTTCGGAATACGAGGCGTCTCCAGGACCAATTAAACTCTTAAACTGAGGATCCTGTACTTACCGGCGATGTTATTGAGCCGAGAAGATGGATGATGACGTCACAGTTTGCATGTTTGCTCATGCACTGTGCGTCCCGGAGGCGTCATGCGCGGTCTTCAAGCAGCCACAGTTGCCACGAATTTATTTTCGCGTCATTATTTACAGTGTTTACGCATGTATTCTTTGCAATATTAGTCACTAATTATGTTGCACATAACGTCACTTGAGTTATTGTCAATATATGTTGCACACATCGAGTATACACATGCGCACACAAACGTTTTCCATTACGGCATTATATTATGTACAGTAATAACAATGTTCATTATTTTATATGTACACACTAGCACGCACTATGTACTGGTTTTTGCACTATTATTGCACATTTAGAAGTCTTGGAGTGAGTGGTAGTCGTTGAAGCAGTCGACAGCACACAATGCAACTCCACACCCTTCACACCATGTTTGCACCATTTTACGTTTTTGCTCTCTTCGTTTTGTTGTTTTACATACTACGCATGCACGTTGGCCTATTGCATGCTTTCTACCTGCTGGCAAATTCTTTAGTCTGTGTTGCTGAAAAGCATCCATGTGAGCGAGCCTGGGTGTTGCATCATGCTGCAACACTGGGTTCATGATTGGTCTTCGTATGCCAGGGACTTCTTGACCAAACTTTGCTAATAACTGTGTTGCAAGTGTAAAAGCAAATTTACGGAAAATAGGTTTACGTCCAGTTTTCACCAGGTACAAATTATAGCAGTTCAACATGCTCATGTCAACAAGATGGAAAAAACACTTTTTTCGTCCACCTCAATGTTTTCCGCACACACTCGATAGTGCCAATCATCATGTCAGCCTTATCAATCAAACGCATGTTGATATTGTAGTCAAGAACACAATCTGGCTTATATACTGGTTCTCTTGTTACACTGTGCACCTTGCCACTGTTCAACATTGTACCATCATGAACGGTTGTCAGCAGGTTCACTTCTCTCTTGTCTTTCCACCGTACTGAGAGAATTTCATCACATTTCCATACCTGGCACTCACCAACTGCAAGTCCACCTTCAAACACTGGCATTTCCCTTCTTTGTGGCTTTACTGTGCCAACCAATCCGGTTCTATTTTCAATCAAGAACTTAGCTAGCAATGGACTTGTATAGTAATTATCTGTGTATAGGATGTGGCCCTTGTTCATCCATGGTGCCATCAGTGACTTCACCACACTACCAGAGAAACCATGTTCGTCGTTACCGGGAATGTCTACATTGCTAGCTGAATACAGAATCATGTATAACACGTATCCTGTTTCACAGTCCACACAGCACAAAGAATTTCAATCCAAATCTGTTTCGTTTGGAGGGAATATACTGTTTGAATGAAACACGTCCTTTGAATAGTATAAGGGATTCGTCAATCACCAGCTTCTGTGCTGGTACGTAAAAATCTCTGAATTTTCCAATCACCTCATTCATATAGTGCCTCACTCGCCAAAGTCTAGCCTCCTCAGTCCGGTCCTCATTAGTTTCAAAATGCACACACCTGAGGAGTATCTGAAATCTGTCTCTGGACATATATTTCCCGAAGAAAGGTGTTGGAATAGTCAGATCTTTGCTCCAGTAATCTGTGAGAGCGTGTTTGACACAGTGTTTCATCAACATACATATTGCAAGAAACACATACATTTCACCTATATTGGTATTTTTCCAACGTTGCAAGCGGGAAAATTCTGTTATCTCTTTTTTCTAATGAGATGAGCCGCATGAAGGTTTGTTTGGTGTACAATATATTCCATGAGCGGCTCATCATAGAATGCTTTAAAATAATCACATTCACTCATATCATCACCATTATCAGGGAAAAGATCTGTAATCCCAATGTCTTTATTGTCAAAGGCAGGAATTCGGGGAATAAAACCAGCACCATCACTCCACACTAGTACATCTGGTGTCCTGCGAGACGCAGGGGACGCAGCAGAGGCACTACGGCGAGGAAGCGATGCACCCCGTGGACCAGGAGCTGAAGCCCGTCTACGCACGGTACGGCCACTACCTGCACGTGAGGTAGAGGCACGTGCACGTGAGGTAGAGGCACGTGAACATGAGGCTCTTGGTGCCACATGTTGTTCCATGCGGTGGCGCTTGGCTGGCTGAGACGCTGCTGATGCGACAAAATCTCCCCCAGTAACACCACTGGTATTGGCACCAGGCTCGGTAACACTATATTCTGATTCCACTTCACTAAAACCAGAAAAAGAGTCACTTTCCTCTGACTCGTCACCGAAAATATCCTCAGACTCTAAATAATCACAGGAACTGTGTGGCCGAGGGGAAATTGGGGTAGACACTGGCCGAGGCGGTATGGGTGAGCGTATAGGCCTCGCCATGGAAGGCGGCTGTATCTCATATTGACTGTCCGTGCTATCAACATCGGTCAATTGTGTGTAGTCTTTATCAATATCAGAGTCATCGAAGTCACTTTCCTCACCATCGGAAAATAATTCACTGGTTATTTGCTTTTGGGTGAGTGATTGCGTGGGGCGTGCCCGGGAAGCGTTCAGCCGTGCGCTCGACATGGTGGCTGCTGGGTAACTGAGGGCTCCCTAGCGATGGTAGCGTGAGCTGGATTTTTTTTCAAAATGGCGGCTGTTTACTATACCCCCTGGCCAGCGTATGGGGACCCCCTCTAGCCCGCGGGCCTTTCAAATCGTGCTTGGTATGCCCGCGCATCATATGATGCAATGCGCAATTTACTGCAAGTCGGGCAAAGCATCATATGATGCGATGCACAATTGAAGGGATAAATGAGCATGCGGATACTGCCACCAGGGAAGCTGTTCGCTCTTGTCCCATCTCTCGTAAAGGAATTCCTTATTCCGACTTTTACCCGGTTATCCATTCCATGTTTTTGTTTTTTGGTCTCTGGCCCTCTCGCAATTTCTGTTGAATCAATCCTGTTTCCTAGTTCTGCATCTCTGCTTTGGTATAAATTTTGTTGTGCTTTTATCATATATTTCACAAAACTTGACATACATCTCATTTACTTCATGTCCTAACAGCAAGTCTTTCCAGTCAAATTCCTTAAAGAAATGTCTGAATTCCCCTTAAAGACCTCTCCTGAAATCAGGTTTTTCAACTGCTTCAACCTCATTTTCTTCCAAATTATTACACATAACACAGGTTCCTGGTGACCTGGCGGTAGTCCTATCTAGTTCCCTCTCAGGTTCGGGCTTGGCTGGGTCTTGTGAGAGACACTCGGACTGCTTCCTTGTCTCTTCCTCCGGCGGCTCTGCTTTGCTTGCGTTCCTGCCTTCGTCTGTTCATGAGGGGGCTCCCGGGTCGCGTGGCTGATACTCTGGGGTTTGTGCAGGCGCTTGAACTTTGCCATGGTGGTCTACCCGCCAGGTCGCGTGTGGTTTTGTCGGCTGTTCTGGTTCCTTTGGGGATGTCCCTTCCGCCTCTCTCGCAACACTGGGTTTGGCTTCTGGGGGCTTTGAGTTGGTTGCTGCGTCACCGGCTTCCTCTTCGGGTTTTTCAGGGTTCAGTGCCTTGGCGCCTACCCGAGCCCTCACTTGATGTGTTCACGGACGCGTCGTATCTGGGCTGGGGCTTTGTGATCAGTGCTCACCTGGCCGGCCATGGATGGTGGTGGTCCGTCCTTCCGTTGGGCTCACAGCACGGTGCGGGGGTTCGCGGCTGCGGTGATGTGGCTCCGGAGGGTTCGGGTCGCTCGCGGCTGAACTATTCTTGCTGCTTGCTCTATGCTGCTGCTTGCTCTATGTCCGAACCTGAGGGTCTTCCCACGGCTCCGCCTCTTTCACCAGATAGGTCCAGCCCGGTACGAGGCTGGTTCGTTCTTTTCCTTGAGTCTTTGCGTCTGGAGTTTCTGTCTCGAGTTTATTATCACTTGTATGGGGCACAGGTGGCTTTGTTGTTGATCTCCTGCCTGTGTGCGGTGAGGTAGTTCCAGGGACCCGACGGGGCTCCCTCCATAAAACCAGCATTGAATGTAATGAAATGCCACTTTCTGGGTGAGACCCGGAGGCTCCCTGGCATCCCTCCCTCCCTCCCTCTCTCCTTCCAGTCGACGGTGTTTTCGCATATTTTTGACATCCAGCATAAGAACTGCCAGTAGGATCGCTGGCATGGGGGTCTTGGGCTCCCCCCTTCCCCCCTCCTGAGGAGGGGAGGGTTGCGTAGACGGCGGCGCGGCAACGTGATGACGTCATACTAATTTGCTAGTTTTCATTTGGTAAGTTCTGTCCACTCATTCGGCTTTTGGTAGCAATAGCTTCACCAGAATAGTGGTTTGTTTTGGGATGCCTACCTCTCTGGGTGTCAGACCCGATCGTTGGCAGACATAGAATGCTCTCAACCACATGGGGGTTTCTATAGGCCATTGCTCCTTGCGCCTCTCTGAGGGGGCCAGGTTCATGCTCGTGGTCCCCGGTAGGCAAGAATTCCGTGCACATTAACACTTTCGCGCACCCATCCCGTACATATACGACGGCAATATTTCTATCTGTTGTGCGGTCGCGTCGTACATTTACGGTCCGTATTAAAATAACTGTAAAAAATCCATCTTAAATCTTATTTATTTGGGGTTTGTTTCAAACTGTGCGCCATGAAATTCCCGTTCTCTCAGGTAGGCCGAATGTCACGTCGGCCTACTGGGTCACGTGACAGGCCCATTTTGTTGTCACGCGGAGCGATCGCATCTCTCTCCCCTCGCACGCCCAACTCGCACGGTTTCAAGGATTTTTACCCGTTTCTGTGTGTTTGTAACCAACTACATTCATCAATAATGGATCCAGCACCAGGCCCAAGTGGTGTTTCGGCTACAGGAGCCTCTGATTCTTCTGGAAAAGACAAGATTACCGACATCTATAGGAGGTTCTCTGGATTGAAGCTCACTCCCACCAAGATTCCCAATCTCTTGGATGCCTTTGATCAAGTGGATTTGGATGGAAGTGAGGCAGAAGGTGAGGATTTAGAAGAAGAATGTGAATTTGGGGGGCCTGGAGCCCATGGGGCTGAATCGACAGAAGGAGGACACTGAAGGCCTAACAGAGGAGGGGGCACCAGCACCGCCGCCTCTCACCACAAGGCGCACACGTGGTGCGTGCATGCCTAAAATCCAGCTAAGGAAACGACCTCCTACTCGTCGTTTGAAAATAACCCCATTTGTTGATAGTAGGAGTGATTCAAGCTATGAATTATCAGGTGAGGATGAACCGAGTGAGGAAGATGAGGCACCCCAGCCTTCTCGCAAGCGTACACGTCTGGTACGTACTCGCCAGCCTGGGGCCAGTGTTGTGTGGCTTGAGGACAATATTCCACCATTGGGGTCTACACGTGTGGAACAATTAGACTCGTACGTGGCGCCCTAAAAGACCTGCAACATATAGCGAAGACTAAGATTGATGTGGATACCACAGTCTACCGCCGCAAGGACAACACCTTCATTCTGCTGTGGAAAGACAAGCGAGTTGTCTCTATGATTACCAACCTCCACAATGCAGACACAAATAGAGTTAAAAAACGCAAACGAGTTCGTAGGCCAGATGGAACAACAGGACTACAGCAGGTTGTGGTGAACAAACCAAAGGCAATTATTGACTACAATAAGTTCATGAAGGGTGTTGACCACTTTGATCAAATGGTAAAGTATTACCATTTCGCCAGGAAATGTCACAAGTGGACAAAGAAAATAACCTTTTATTTCCTGCAAATGGCTTTGCAAAACGCTTATGCATTGTACAAGGCCAACACAGATGACCGAAAGAAACTAACTCTGCTCCAGTTTCATGAGGTTGCTATTTGGGCTTTATTGAAATTTGACAAGGAAGAGTGGCCTGCAACAACAACACCATCTCCTCATTTAGTTCATGCTCCAGACATAAATGATGACACTGGTCCTGTGTATCCTGCTGCTGACCCGTCAACACCTGGCCCGTCGGGTGTGAGGCGCCCTCTCTTCACGTCTACACCTCGTGCTGAAGCCGACCATGAATCTGATGAAGATATTTCATCTGCTACACTGTTGTTTGAAGACAATGGTGAGAGCGACGATTCAGACTGTAGTGTACAACCAACACAGAGACAACAGGGACGTGTTGTTTTATCAGAGACTCGCCTGAACTACAAATTGAAGCATGAACTTGTAAAACTCCCCAAACGTCGCAGGTGTCAAGTGTGTTCAAAGTCGGGTATTAGGAAGGAAACTAGTATAGCATGCAAGACATGCGATGTTCCACTTTGTGTCATACCGTGTTACACCACTTATCACAGGAAAAGGGTGTATTGGGTGGACAAGAAGTAACCACCAGCACCAGCTTCACTCCACCTACGAACATCTGTTGAGCAACTTCAGGAATCGGTACCTGAAGGAGGTGGAGTGGAGAGAAAACGCTCAACTTATTTTTCTACAATCGTCTTTCCTTTAGTAAGTACACATAATTGTCCTAGGTTGTTGTAGTATTGTAGTCTATTTTCTTAGGAATATTTTGATACCTAAATGACAACTGTAGCACGAAAACTAAAGTAAGTATACACGAAACACCAGAAACTTTTTTGTGGGTGTTGCGGGTGTGAGTTGGAGTATCCAGAGCGGGTTCCGGTTGTGTGTGTTTGGCCGTCTCTACAGCTGTGAATTCCCAAGAATTGTACTTGATAGGCATGTCTGTGTAGGGAATTTTATTCCGAACACTATACAAAAAAAAAACGGTGTGAAACAAGTATAAACTTGAAAAACATGAACAAAGTAAAAACTTTTTACGTTCACGGGTACAAACACGCGTAAGATTTTATTCGCCGCAAATTTATTTGACACTCTGTTGACCAATTCTACCATGTTCTTATAGAACTTTCTATTGCGAACACATTGCTATAAAAATGAAATACGTAGCTCCCAGAAATAATGTCAGGACATGAATAAGTATAAACTTTCAAAGCGCTGCGCACAACACTGTCGCGCTGCTGAAATCACACGGCTAACGAGCTTTCGCTACTTCCCACAAAAAAAAAGTGACACCCTAGGGTCAACACTTGCATCAGAGGAGCTCCAGCATATTTCAACAATCCTAAGTATTGTAGTACAGGTTGAGGATAGTGAGTGGTGTCCCAGAGATCATAAAGGTATAGTGCTTTTGAAAATAGATGAGATAATAGGAATGTGCCAAGGGAAGTGAAAAATTGGGTGAGAAAAAGTTGCCCTATAGTGTTTACAGTGCAGAGAAGAACATTCAAGATGGCCACTGACAAGAGGAAATACAAACAGAGCTTGATTTTGAGGGATTCAATGAAGAAAGCATTGATATTAGCAGTCTACACAACAAGTTGGTAAAATTAGATACTATAGTGAACTCTCATGTAGAAATAATTAGTAAATTGAAAGAAAGTAATGATCATTTGAATAGCAAAGTTTTAGGTCTTGAGGGTTAGTGAAAGACTTGCGCAAGGAAAGAGTCAATTGGAAACAATTGCAAAGCCATGGAAGAAGAAAATATACTCTTAAAAATAGCTTTGGAAGAAGTTAGAGCAAATTTAAACATAAATGATTACAATAGGCTAGGCAAGGAAATTCAAGAGGAGAAACAGCTTTTGTCAGCACAGATGGAGGAAGTTACACAGGGAATAGAACAGTGCAAGAAAGATATGCAACTCACTTATGCACAAGTGGCCAAGGAGAAGAAAAAATGGAAGCAGCAGTAAAGGAAGCCCAAAAATGCAGCAACCAAGATAAAACAAACATTAGGCTGGAAGTGAGAAAGGAATTGGCATCTAACCCGAGGTTGGTGCAAAACACAGTTGATCGGAGTAAGTCCCTGATAATTTTTGGCTGCAAAGAAAAGGAGATAACATCTAGGTCAGAAAGAGCTGTAGAAGAAGCAAAAGTAGTAGATAAAATTGTTGGCCTCGTGGAAGGTCTTACAACCATAGAGAATGTGTGTGACTACAGGAGAAGGCAGATATGTAAAAGGGAAAGATCGACCTTTGAGGATCACCCTAAACGGTGCCAAGCAGATGGAAGAAGTACTAAGGAATGCTAGAAAGTTACAAAGTGATGAGGATGGGAAAATGTGGTCATTAAGACGAGATCTTTCAAGAGAAGACAGAGAGAAGCTGAAACTGAACCTCGCTGAGGCAAAACGTTTAAATGAGAGCAGGAATGAAGAAGAAATCAATTCTTTTTTCTACAAAGTGTTAGGGGTAGGCAGACCAGTAAAGTGGTACATAAAGGCAAACCAACAAAATCAATAGAGAGAGGGGAGTGAAGAATAAGGAGAGGGGAAACAAGTTCCTGAAGATTGCATACACCAACATAGATGGAGTAAGATCGAAGATATTGGAGTTAAGTGATGTAATACAGATGCAGACACCAGACATTGTTGCACTCACGGAGACAAAACTTGAAGATGATATTTTAAATGAGGTCATATTCCCAAGGGGCTACTCAATTTGGAGAAGGGACAGAAAATTAGGAAAGGCGGTGGCGTTGCTGTGCTGGTGAAAGAACACATAAAGGTGAAGGAAATAATGACTGCCAATCCACAAGAGGTTGACATAATAGCACTAGAGATCTGCCATGAAGATGATAAACTAATGGTCATAAATGCATATAGTCCACCACCAAGCAGCACATGGTCAAAGGAGGAGCTAGATAGTAAACGAGAAGGTCTTATAACAATAATGAGAGAGATTATAGCGAGAGCGGATAACGATAGGTCACGACTGTTGATAGTTGGTGACTTCAACTTGAAATCCATAGACTGGGAAGCATATGAAGCTAAAACAGAAGATTTTTGGACCTGTAAATTTGTAGACCTCATCCTGGAAACATTCTTGTATCAACATGTTAAACAAGCTACGAGGATGAGGGAAGGGGACGTTCCCTCCATGCTAGATTTGATATTTACCAGGAAGGAGGAAGAAGTATTTGACATTCAGTACCTTCCTCCCTTGGGTAAAGTGACCATGTCTTTTTGGGAATAAAGTATGCAATGCGTTATAATCTGGAAGAAAATAAGGAGGATGAAGCAGTTGAAAAACCTGACTTCAAGAGAGGACATTATGGCAACCTTAGAAATTTTTTTAGTGAGTATAATTGGACAGACTTGTTGCTAGGCAAGAAGTGAATGAGATGTATGTCAAGTTTTGTGAAATATATGATAAGGCACAAACAAATTTATACCAAAACAGAGATGCAGAACTAGGAAACAGGATTGGTTCAATAGAATTGCGAGAGGGCCAGAGACCAAAAGACACAAAAATGGAATCAATACAGGAAGAGGCCAAACCCCCAAACATACAACGATACAAAGATGCAAGAAACAACTACACAGCAGTGAGGAGAGAGGCAGAAAGAAATTTTGAAAAAGGGATTGCAGACAAATGTAAAACAGAACCAGGTCTATTCTATAAATTCATAAACAACAAATTGCAGGTAAAGGATAATATTCAGAGGTTGATAATGGGAAATAGATTCACGGAAAATGAAAAGGAAATGTGTGAAACACTAAACGAAAAGTTCCAAAGTGTGTTTGTACAAAATGAAATCTTTAGGGAACCAGACACAATAAGAATTCCAGAGAACAACATAGAGCACATAGAGGTGACTAGAGACGAAGTGGAAAAATGCTCAAGGAGCTAAGTAAGAACAAGCAGTTGGTCCAGATGGAGTTTCACCATGGGTTCTGAGAGAGTGTGCACCTGAGCTCAGCATTCCACTTCAGCTGATTTTTCAGGCATCCCTGTTTACAGGAGTTGTAGCTGATGTGTGGAAAAAGGCTAACATAGTTCCAATCTACAAAAGTGGAAGCAGGGAAGACCCCCTTAATTATAGACCTGTATCATTGACAAGTGTAATAGTCAAAATATTGGAAAAATAATTAAAACTAAATGGGTAGAACACCTGGAGAGAAATGATATAATATCAGACCGACAGTATGGTTTTCGATCTGGAAGATCCTGTGTAACGAACTTACTCAGTTTTTATGATCGAGCAACAGAGATTTTACAGGAAAGAGATGGTTGGGTTGACTGCATCTATCTGGACCTAAAAAAGGCTTTCGACAGAGTTCCCCATAAGAGGTTGTTCTGGAAACTGGAACATATTGGAGGGGTGACGGGTAAGCTACTAACATGGATGAAAATTTCCTAACTGACAGAAAAATGAGGGCCGTAATCAGAGGCAAGGTATCGGATTGGAGGAATGTCACGAGTGGAGTACCACAGGGTTCAGTTCTTGCACCGGTAATGTTCATTGTCTACATAAACGATCTACCAGAGGGATTACAGAATTACATGAACATGTTTGCTGATGATGCTAAGATAATAGGGAAGATAAGAAACCTAGATGATTGTCATGCCCTTCAAGAAGACCTGGACAAAATAAGTATTTGGAGCAACACTTGGCAAATGGAATTTAATGTGAATAAATGCCATGTTATGGAATGTGGAATTGGTGAACATAGACCCCACACAACCTATAAATTATGTGAGAAATCTTTAAAGAATTCTGATAAAGAAAGGGATCTAGGGGTGGTTTTAGATAGAAAACTGTCACCTGAGGACCACATCAAGAACATTGTGCGAGGAGCCTATGCTACACTTTCTAACCTAAGAATTGCTTTTAAATACATGGATGGAGAAATACTAAAGAAATTGTTCACGACTTTTATTAGACCAAAGCTGGAATATGCAGCGGTTGTATGGTGCCCTTATCTTAAGAAGCACATCAACAAACTGGAAAAGGAAAACAACGACATGCCACTAAGTGGCTCCCAGAAATGAAGGACAAGAGCTATGAGGAGAGGTTAGAGGCATTAAATATGCAAAAACTAGAAGATAGAAGAAAAAGAGGCGATATGATCACTACGTACAAAATAGTAACAGGAATTGATAAAATCGACAGGGAAGATTTCCTGAGACCTGGAACTTCAAGAACAAGAGGTCATAGATTTAAACTAGCTAAACACAGATGCCGAAGAAACGTAAGAAAATTCACCTTCGCAAATAGAGTGGTAGACGGTTGGAACAAGTTAAGTGAGAAGGTGGTGGAGGCCAAAACCGTCAGTAGTTTCAAAGCGTTATATGACAAAGAGTGCTGGGAAGACGGGACACCACGAGCGTAGCTCTCATCCTGTAACTACACTTAGGTAATTACACTTAGGTAATTAA
>WNGS01024790.1:0-19737 GCA_020271785.1 Procambarus virginalis | reverse complement strand
GATATTTAGCGCTGTGCGCCATGGAGGGAGGAGTAATTGCAATCCTGCTATTATCAGAACCTGGTCAGTTTTATCACAGTCAGGGGTCTTCTGTAATAATATCATCGCTACATAATAGCATGAACAAGTATATTTTGGCATTTTTAGGCGATGCTGTGGTCACAAGCTGAACAGCAGTGCTGTTAGCTCATGCTGCGTGCGTCAGGCTTGGTGTGCTCACTCAATGCTGAGGGCCAATAACACCCGGAAGTTGGCCCACGATTTTTTTTTAAAATGGCGTCTGTTTACAAGAGCCCTGATGAAGGTGTGGTGAACCCCGTGTATCCGGGGCCGTTTAAATCTTGCGTAGTACCCAAAACATCATATGACGTGATGCGCAGTGACTGGACAACATCCAACACGTCATATGACGTGATGCGCACTTTAAGGGTAAAAGGACCTGAGAGCCATGAGGGCACTACAAGAGTCAACAACAACTACAAAGGAAGATTGACAACGAGAGAGCAGGAGACGAAGAGCATAGAGAATAGCATAAAGCTCCGCTGTGAAGATGCTATTCTCCGGAGGTAAGCGACATATATAAGTGTGATCAGGAAAAACGACAGAGTAGCCAACACCGTCCGCAGACTTCGACCCATCCGTAAAGACGGAAACGGAGCGGGAGTGAGAAGAAAAGTGCTCAAGGAAAAGGCGTTTTAGAACCGTAGGAGGGGTAAAAGCTTTAGTGATGCGGGTCAATGACGTACAAAACTGCGGAAGGGGGACCCTCCACGGGGGCAAAGAAGAAACAACACGATAAGAAATACTGTATTGAAATACGAACGGAAAGAGAATCCTGTACGCGAGATAACCGGACAGAAAGAGGGAGGTGGTGAAGAGGAACAGGAACCACAGTAAGGGTAAAAGTTAAAGCATGACAGAGGCGAGAGGAAGGATGTTACAACGACTGCGCAAGACAGCGAAGACAATAGTGATCACGGCGGTCCTGGAGAGATAGGAAGCCAGTGTCAACATACAAGCTGAGGACAAGAGTCGAATGAAAGGCACCAGAACTGAGGTGCAACCCAGTATGGTGCAAAACATCAAGACGGCTAAGAGTAGAAGGAGAAGCAGACGAGTAAGCAGGGCAACCATAATCGAGCTTAGACAGGACGAGAGAGGAATGTAAAGCAAGGAGAGTGCGCCTATCCGCTCCCCAAGAAGTATGGGACAATACCCAAAGGAGGGTAAGGGCCTTAGAGCACTCAACACGGAAGTAAGTAAGAGATATGGGGAGACCAAGACAAACGAGTGTCAAAGAATAACCCCAAAAGCTTCGCAGAATCTTTGTACTCAAGGGGATGACCATAAAGTGACAAAGAGGGACAAAGAATGACCTGTTTCCGAGTAAAAGTCATGGCACAAGTCTTAGTAGTAAAGAATTTGAAGCCATGATCGGTGGCCCAAGACGACATGGCATCAATCGCAAGTTGAAGCCAGCGTTGAAGGAAACGCGAATCATCACCCTGACAGCAAAGGGTAAGATCATCGACATAATGAGTGGAGAAGACGCCTGAAGGAAGAGGGGAAAGAAGACCATTGAGGGCAACCAGCAAAAGAGTAGTGCTCAGAACACTACCCTGGGGCACACCTTCGTATTGCTGAAAAAAGGCAGAGAGAGCGGTATCAAGCCTCACCCGAAAGGAACGACGAGAGAGGAAGCTGCGGAGAAAGAGAGGGAGATGACCACGAAGGCCAAAAGAATAAAGCTGGGATGGAATATGATAGCGCCAAGTGGTGTCGTAAGCCTTTTCCAGGTCAAAAAGGACAGCAACAACGGAGGTTTTCGCAGCAAAAGCAGTACAAATATAGACCTCCAAGTTCACCAGGACATCTGTTGTGCTGCAGCACTTGCGGAAACCAAATTGAGAAGGGGAGAGGAGGTGATGGTGTTCCAGGAACCACATCAGACAAACGTTAACCATATGTTCAAAGAGTTTGCAGACACAACTTGTGAAGGCAATAGGGCGAAAGTCCTTAGGGGATGTTCCCAGAGACCCTGGTTTGCGAACAGGGAGGACAACGGCATCGAGCCAGTCCTCAGGGACTGACGACAACTCCCAGATCCGATTATACAGACTCAGTAAATACTGAGACGTGCACGGAGGGAGATGGCGAAGCATCTCATAATGAATGCCATAGGAGCCCACCGCCGTAGAACCGCAGAGGGCCAGGGCAGAACAAAGTTCAGAGAGAAGGAATCGTTATATGGAAGTCGAAGACGAGTGCAGAAATCTAAAGGACGAGATTCGAGGACAGGTTTACGAAGAAGGAAAGATAGGGGAAGATGAAGACCAGAGCTAACAGAAGAAAAGTGGGAACCCAGTTCGGTAGTGACCTGCAACCGGATCGCCACAAGAGTACCACAGAGGTGAAGGACCAGTGAAATATCGGGAACGAACTTACCCGCTATCTTGCGGATACGCTTCCAGATCTTTGGCAGAGGAGTTTCGGATGTAATGGTGGAGACATAAGATGCCCAACATTCATGTTTAGCCATACGGATGGCCCTATTGGCCACCGCACTCGCCTTCCGAAAGAAAAGAAAAGAATCGGCTGTCTGCCGAAAGCGGTGTCTCTTCCAAGCTGCACGCTTACAGCGGACAGCCCGAGCACAGTCTGCATTCCACCAGGGAACGCACTTCTGTGGATTCCGAGAGGAAGAGAGAGGAATAGAGTGGAGGGCAGCTTCAAAGACAGTGTCATGAAAAAAGAGGAGAGAGCGAGGGAGAGGCAGAAGGGAGAGGTCAGAGAGAGCAGCACTGAGGGTAAATATGTTCCAGTCCGCTTTAGCGAACTGCCACCTAGCGAAGGAGAGGGGAGGGTGAAAAGAGAAAAAGGTAACAAGGATGGGGTCACTACCATGGTCATCAAGAACCTGAAATCTAAGTAAAGAGAAGACGAGCAAAGAGAAAGATCAAGACAGGAAAGGGTACGAGTCCGAGAGTCCAAATGCGTGGGCTCACCAGAATTCAGAAGAGACAGAGAAGAAGAGTGGATAAACGGCTCAAGAAGGCGACCTCGGATGTTCATCAGAACATCACCTCAAAGGGAATGACGACAATTGAAATCACCCAGTAGGAGCACAGGCTCCGGCAAGGAGTCCAGTAGGTGTTTTAGATCAGGAAGAGAAAGCAGGACACTCGGGGGGAGATAAATGGAACAAACGTGTACCATTTGGGAAGCCGGTCGGCCGAGCGGATAGCACGCTGGACTTGTGATCCTGTGGTCCTGGGTTCGATCCTAGCGCCGGCGAGAAACAATGGGCAGGGTTTCTTTCACCCAATACCCCTGTTACTTAGTAGTAAAATAGGTACCTGGGTGTTAGTCAGCTGTCACAGGCGGCTTCCTGGGGGTGGAGGCCTGGTCGAGGACCGGGCCGCGGGGACACTAAAAAGCCCCAAAATCATCTCAAGATAACCTAACCTAACCATTTCCCCCATGATATGAGCAGCAGAACAATGGAGAGGCAAAGGAAAAGGTAAGGGGACAAAGGGAACATCAGAGCGAATCAAGAGAGCAGAAGAGTTAGGAGCCCCAGCAACAGCTGGGGGAGGGGAGAGAAAGGCATAGCCACGAAAGCGACCAGGACGAGCACCAAGCATCGGCTCCTGGAGACAGACACAAAGGGGCGAAAACCCCGAAACCAGAAGTTGGAGTTCAAGGAAATTGGCGTAATAACCTCGAACATTCCATTGAAGAATAGACATCGACGAGAAGAGAAAGGACAACAACAGAGAACAAGGAAGAAACAAAGGCGAAAGAGCAATATAGCACGTTAAATTAGATCAGGGTCAGCAAAGTCAGGGTTAGGGGGCATGGGTAAACTAAAAAAAGACGGAGGGGAGGAAGTGGGAGAACAGACCAGAGGCAGACGGGCGGGGTCTGGAGGAGGAGGAGGAAGAGGAGGAGACAACCGAGAGGAGCAGTCAGTAGAGAGGTCCGTAGTTGGTGAGGGAGGGGAAGCACACGTGAGCACGAGCTCTGTGAAAAACAATATATATCTCGGGATATTTCATTGATACAGGAACTAAACACAGTCAGATATCTCATAAGTGCATCTGAACTTATTAAACAATATACCATAGTGATTGACATCCGACTTTTGTGCTTTAACCCTTAAATGGCGCATAGCTATATACCATTTGACACCCACAGGCACATACAAAAAAAAAAAAAAAAAAATATTTTTTCTTCCTAACCTGTTAATTTGTGGTCACTGATCACGGAAAAATAATAAAAAAAATCGTAAGTTGAATATATTGGCCGCTATAGGGCGGGGAAGTCTGGCACAAAACAGGCGCTCACTCAGCATGCGTCCCAGGCGGTCTGTTGATCGCCAGCTGTCAGGCCGGAGTTGCCACAAAGAGATAATTGCCTAAATATTTCAATGTCTCTGATTGATTTTCGTAGTTTTTTGCTGTAATATTATTCAATAGTGTGTAGTGTGATATATTTATATAATGAAATGAGTGAATCATCGCTGTACTCAAAAATATGGTGTGCTTATTGTTGATTCAATTATGTTCATCAAACAGTGAACAAATACTTTGTCGGTTGTTACACTATATACACAGGTTATATATAAGTATCTGCATGTTTTGTTCACCATAACGAACCACTAAGTTGCTATTATGAATCAAAAAGTAACGAGGAGTGACCGCCGTGTACCAGCCAGCCACTCACGCCCTCCCTCAAGTCATCTGACTCACCCACACACATTCTCCCACAATACTGTTTTTGCTTTTATTCACTATATACAGACGCTATATATAAGTATCTACATTCGTGTTCACCATAACGAACCACTAAGTGGTATGCTGGTGGCAGTGGCAGTGGCAGCCGCCCGCCACTGGCTGCCACTCCTCACTCCCTCACCTCACCTGACTTGCCACCATTTTCCACTCATACTGTTTTTGCTTTTATATACAGACGTTATATATAAGTATTACATGTTTTGTTCACCATAACTGTACATCTAAGCTGTATGGTGAGTAGGACCTCTTGTATGGTGAGTAGGCAGAAAGACGTAGGACCTCACAGTCAGCTGATGGCTGCCGCCCTCAAGGCCAGACACCACTAATATTTCTCCTCCAACAATACTGCTTGTGGTGTTATTACGCTATATACACCACATTATATATAAATATCTACGGTTTATTCACCATACTTGTACAAGTAAACTGGTATGGTGCCCAAAGACCATCGTGGTCACCAGTAAATAACACGATAATTCCTGCAGACGACGCTCCTCTCACCAAAATGGCGGCTCCCAACTCCTACTCTTGCTGTTTATACCCTCTATACACACGTTATATATAAGTATCTACATTTGTGTTCACCATAGCGAACCACTAAGCTGGTATGGTGAGTGCAGTCAATAAAAGGTGGCCACACACAGTCAGAAACAACGCCACCACCCTCCCTCCCACAGCATTACTCCTCCCTCCATGGAGCACAGCGCTAAATATCATCACAATCCTCTTATTATCAGACCCATGGTCAGTTTTATCACAGTCAGGGGTCTTCTGTAATAATATTATCGCTACATAATAGCATGAACAAGTATATTATGGCATTTTTAGGCGATGCTGTGGTCACAAGCTGAACAGCAGTGCTGTGAGCTCATGCTGCGTGCGTCAGGCTTGGTAGCTTACTCATACTGAGTCCCTAACACCCGGGAGTTTGGCCCACGATTTTTTTTAAAATGGCGTCTGTTTACAAGAGCCCGATGATGAAGGTGTGGTGAACCCCGTGTATCCGCGGGCCGTTTTAACACTTAACTGCGCCCAACCGAGTTCTCGGTCGGCGGAGGGGAAACTGCGCCAACCGAGAAAACTCGTTTTGTTTTTCGTAACCAATTCTAAATGTGTACGAGTTTGGTTGTGTACGAAATGGACTCTTAGGACCTCCAGTGAGAGGCAGCCACTGGAAAAAAACCAGAATGCCCTGGGGCTGCTGGCTGGGTTAGTACTGAATGAGCAAACATGGGTGGTGCACGTGCCTCTGGCTCCCAAACACCTGTGCGCAGTGTTGAAGATAATGCTCTGTCGGTGAAATTCAAACCTTATTGTTTGAAGAACATAAGGGTCATAATGTTGGGGAACCCAGGCGCAATAAGGACCTAACACAAAGGTCGGATGCAAGTGATACAGCACCTATGAGGACGATACAGCGCGTATCCAGTTGAGGCTCTGAGCGTCACTCTTGCAATCCTATGCTATTTATTTAGATGATACAGTACTAGATGAATTGTTTTCTGCGTTCAGTGATGATGCATCTGATACAAATGGCATAGATAAACAGTGTTAGCGGCGCTTCCATTTTGGTGTTTTCCATAGATATTTTCAAGGATGCTTGAATCTCTTCCCAACTGACGGACACTCTTTGAGGCTAGCTGAATCTCTTCCTGACTGATGGACACTCTTGAGGCTAGCTGCTCTTGAGGTATGCTGAATCTCTTCCTGTGTGGGACCATACAAAGCGATCTTTTCAGACTACCTTTTACAAATTGATCATCTGTGTGCAAGCACACAGAATGGAGAAACAAGCAGCGAAAATTTATCTGTACCTGGTGCACTGAGAGCGAAGTCGCGCTGTCTACCATGGGCTACTTCGTTGATTATTATTCACTTCCGAAGTACTGAGTGTGTAATACAGTGTGTTACTGTGTAAATAGTGTGTGAAACTGTCATATTGTAATTTTAGTGAATTTTTAACAGGTAATATTGCGACAATAAACATTTATTGTGGACACATTACTGACACATGTATCACAGTTCCATGGAACATTATGAACGTTCTTTGTATGCATATTGTAAAGGACACAAATATGCATCATATACGATAAAAAAACAAATAAAACCGCATTGGAAATACATAAACAAATAATTGAAAATATATTTGTGGCAACACCCGATGCTTGAATGACCCGCGCGACCGTGTCTGGGCGAGTCACGCACGGGCGACCAGGCCCTGATGACGTCACAGCGCACTTTGTCCACGTCCCTACAACCAAAGTAAGTGGAATTTGGTATTTATTTTTACATTGACATGTTCAGGGAAGGGAATTTATCATTTTACGAAGAAAAAAGAATTTTTGGGAACACTTCATTTCATGCGCACCGGGGGAATTTCTCAATAAACTCTGTGCAGCACGGTGGTTAAATCTTGCGTAGTACTCCAACGCATCATACGATGCGACGCGCAATTTACTGCAAGTCGGTCAAAGCATCATATGATGCGATGCGCAATTGAAGGGTTAAGGAAATAACAAGTGAATTTCGTGTGGAGTCCACCTCGTGGTGCCAGAACCCATCCCATAGACCCACGTCCTGTGTGCCCACCGTGTGTGTGTATGCTTAGTAGCAAATTGGTTTCCAACAAGTATAATAGGGGAATGTGGATCGAGAAATTAGTAATAGAGAAAGTGAATACTATTGCAAGTCGGAAATAAAGCAGAAAATCCCTTATTGTAATACAGGCGAATTAATATATCAGTTATAACCCAAGTAACTGGAACTGACAGCCTCCAGCCCGGCCTGGGACAACAATGTGTCAACTGTAAAACCTCTGGGACCATCACCCTCGACCGTGCGATAAGTACTGGCCATACAGTAGAACAAATAACATATACAGTATATTATTACAAATATACAGTATACATATAATATTATAAAATATAGATATATACAACAAAACAAGGCAAAATGGGAGTAAATAAACAAATTTGTGGCCACTGTAACAACTCCTTAAAGTCGAAGGCAACGGGAATTGAATGTTATATCTGTAAGAATAGATTTCATTCGGCTTGTACAGGAGTGAGTAACACCACGGCACTGAGAGCTGGCCACTTGCTCTGGGTGTGCAAAAATGACCTGCCAGCTTGGAATATCCTAAAAACCTTCTAGATAACATGACGCATGACGGAAAACATCGTTCATTGACAACCTACCAGCCATCCAGAACGAGTGGGAAAGGAACAACAACAATTCTAATATACCAAGGGCGGAGGCTATAGTCAGGGATGAAACTGAAGCTGAAACTCAGGAAGTTGTAAACTCTGACTCAGTAGGCCCGGATGTAGATGACAGTAAACTAGAAAGTGTAACAGACAGCACTGACAGTTCGATAGGTACAGACACTACAACGGTTCCCGATAGAGCGAGTCAGACCAGAAGGACAGATTAATGCAAATTTTATGCAAAGGCATATGCAGACATAGATATGCTGGTAATAAGAAAGGATTAGAATGCAGTTACCAACATCCCAAAAAATGTTTAAATATGCTTAGGAAAGGTGAGTGTCGATTTGGATCAATATGTAGGTTTTTCCATCTTGACATGTGCCAAACCTCACTGGAGGACAGAAAATGCTATAACCTCAGCTGCCCATACTTTCACGTGAAAGGCACGGAACACTACATAAAGAGTGGCAAGCAGGATAATGAATTGGAGGAAACTCGATAAATTTTTTATACCAAACCGAAAGAGAATTCAAAAGGAGGAGCATGGAGAATGTATGGAACTGGATGCCAGATCCACTTGCATTCCAGAATTACAGATACAATTACACACCGAAAGGGAACTACAACTACGACAGGCAACTGTCCTACAACAATCAGCACTGGTCAGAACAAACTCAATATGTCCATGCATAATGGGCTTGCCGAAAAAGTCTCCCAGTCAAACTATCACTAATAGAGTAACCTCATTCATCTTTGCCAACATACAAGGACTGAAAACAAGAACAAACAACAAAGTACAGTTCATAAATGACCTCCTCACGGAGTCAAATGCAGTATTTGGAGCTTTCACAGAAACCCATGCAGGGGAATTCTTAAGACAGTGAGATCTGGATTCCAGGATATAACCTATACAGGTGTGATAGGAAAATTAGGTCACATGGAGGAGTGGGTCTGTGTATTAGGGAAGACCTTGTATGCTCGGAGCTCCATAACGTTACAAATGAGGTGGTAGAGGTACCGGGATTAAAAATAGAGAAAATAAATTTAGTGATTATTCTAATATACAAACTGCCAGATGCAACGGCCGAGGAATTCACAAAACAGATAAACAAAATAGAGAATAGCCTTGATAATTTGGAGAACGCGATACCTGATATTATCTTCCTAAGTGACTTCAACTTGCCTAGTCTCAGATGGAGAATAGCAAACAATAATATTATACCAGGAAATCTATCGGGACCTAACCAACCACAGATTAGAGAACTACTTGGATTCTGTGACAAATTTTCACTCAACCAGCAGATATCGGAGCCAACGAGAAATGAAAATATTCTAGATCTGGTCTTTACGAACAATGAAGACATTATCAGAGACATTACGATATCAGATACCACATACTCAGATCACAAGCTCATTGAAGTGTAAACGACCATCAATACTCAGAATAGACCGAAAATGATGATAAAGTGAGAGGGGCTATTCAGTAAATTCAATTTTAATAATAAAAGGATAGACTGGGAGAAAATAAACAGGGGAACTTACAAACATTCCATAGGAAACTGTTCTAAGTAATACAAGTCCTACAGAAGGAATAGAAAAACTGACTTCGGAAGCGTATCAAGTCTGTCTGAAACATGTTCCTTTGAGGAAAGCCAGAAAGAGATCCAACGTAGAAAGAGAACGCAGACGACACTATAAACAAAGGAAAAAATAACGGAAATGCTTATGCAGACACGAATTTCCCGTCAAAGAAGGAATATTTTAAATAGGGACATTGAAGAAATCGAGCGGAAATTGAAACACTCATATCAAACTGAAGAAAGGCAGTTAGAACAGAAAGCAATTCAGGAAAAAAGAAAAATCCAAAATACTTCTTCACATATGTGAAATCAAAAGCAAAAACCACAGCTAGTATTGGACCTATTCGTACAAGTGAAGGTTCATACATGGAGGATGACAAAGAAATTAGTGAAATCCTAAAAAAGCAGTATGAGGACATGTTTAGCACTCCAATAAACAACATGAAAGTGGAAGATCCAGACAATTTCTCTATGCGGGATATTCAAACCACTGTGAATATAACTGATATCAACACGAGCGCACTAGACTTTGAAAGAGAAATTGAAAACATGCCCATGCACTCGGCCACAGGTCCAGATTCATGGAATTCAATATTTATAAAGAAATGCAAAGTGCCGGTAGCACAGGCACTCAGTATATTGTGGAGGAAGAGCTTGGACACGGGGGAGATACCAGATGCACTTAAAGTAGCAGACATATTATCTTCCTTAGGAAGATAATATTCATAAACAACAAATTGTAGGTGAAGGATAATATTCAGAGGTTGAAAATGGGAAATAGATTCACGGAAAATGAAAAGAAAATGTGTGAAACATTAAACGAAAAGTTCCAAAGTGTGTTTGTACAAGATGAAATCTTCAGGGAACCAGATACAATAAGAATTCCAGAGAACAACATAGAGCACATAGAGGTGTCTAGAGACGAAGTGGAAAAAATGCTCAAGGAACTAAATAAGAACAAAGCAGTTGGTCCAGATGGAGTTTCGCCATGGGTTCTGAGAGAATGTGCACCCGAGCTCAGCATTCCTCTTCAACTGATTTTTCAGGCATCCCTGTTTACAGGAGTTGTAGCTGATGTGTGGAAAAAGGCTAACATAGTTCCAATCTACAAAAGTGGAAGCAGGGAAGACCCCCTTAATTATAGACCGGTATCATTGACAAGTGTAATAGTCAAAATATTGGAAAAAATAATTAAAACTAAATGGGTAGAACACCTGGAGAGAAATGATATAATATCAGACAGACAGTATGGTTTTCGATCTGGAAGATCCTGTGTATCGAATTTACTCAGTTTCTATGACCGAGCAACAGAGATATTACAGGAAAGAGATGGTTGGGTTGACTGCATCTATCTGGACCTAAAAAAGGCTTTCGACAGAGTTCCACATAAGAGGTTGTTCTGGAAACTGGAAAATATTGGAGGGGTGACAGGTAAGCTTCTAACATGGATGAAAAATTTTCTGACTGATAGAAAAATGAGGGCAGTGATCAGAGGCAATGTATCGGACTGGAGAAATGTCACAAGCGGAGTACCACAGGGTTCAGTTCTTGCACCAGTGATGTTTATTGTCTACATAAATGATCTACCAGTTGGTATACAGAATTATATGAACATGTTTGCTGATGATGCTAAGATAATAGGAAGGATAAGAAACTTAGATGATTGTCATGCCCTTCAAGATGACCTGGACAAAATAAGTACATGGAGCACCACTTGGCAAATGGAATTTAATGTTAATAAATGCCATGTTATGGAATGTGGAATAGGAGAACATAGACCCCACACAACCTATATATTATGTGAGAAATCTTTAAAGAATTCTGATAAAGAAAGAGATCTAGGGGTGGTTCTAGATAGAAAACTATCACCTGAGGACCACATAAAGAATATTGTGCGAGGAGCCTATGCCACGCTTTCCAACTTCAGAATTGCGTTTAAATACATGGATGGCGATATACTAAAGAAATTGTTCACGACTTTTGTTAGGCCAAAGCTAGAATATGCAGCGATTGTGTGGTGCCCAAATCTTAAGAAGCACATCAACAAACTGGAAAAGGTGCAAAGACATGCTACTAAGTGGCTCCCAGAACTGAAGGGCAAGAGCTACAACGAGAGGTTAGAGGCATTAAATATGCCAAAACTAGAAGACAGAAGAAAAAGAGGTGATATGATCACTACATACAAAATAGTAACAGAAATTGATAAAATCGATAGGGAAGATTTCCTGAGACCTGGAACTTTAAGAACAAGAGGTCATAGATATAAACTAGCTAAACACAGATGCCAAAGAAATATAAGGAAATTCACTTTCGCAAACAGAGTGGTAGACGGTTGGAACAAGTTAGGGGAGAAGGTGGTGGAGGCCAAGACCGTCAGTAGTTTCAAAGCTTTATATGACAAAGAGTGCTGGGAAGACGGGACACCACGAGCGTAGCTCTCATCCTGTAACTACACTTAGGTAATTACATAGCCCCTCTACACAAGGGAGGGAGCAAAGCATTGGCAAAGAATTATAGACCAGTTGCACTAACATCGCACATAATAAAAGTATTTGAGAGAGTGATTAGGAATCAGGTCACCAATTTCATGAAGACCAATGACCTTCACAACCCAAGCCAACGTGGATTTCGAGCGGGAAGATCGTGCCTCTCACAGCTACTTGAGCACTACGACAAAGTCACTGAGGCATTAGAAGAAAAACAGAATGCTGATGTGATATACACGGACTTTGCAAAGGCTTTCGATAAATGTGACCGTGGCGTGATAGCACATAAAATGAAGTCAATGGGAATAACTGGTAAAGTAGGATGCTGGATACTCAGTTTTCTGTCAAACAGGACTCAGCGAGTAACGGTCAACCATATAAAATCTAGTCCGAGCGCAGTTAAAAGCTCTGTATCTCAGGGTACAGTCTTTGCACCGCTGCTTTTCCTTATTCTCATATCAGATAAAGACAAAAATACAAGTCACAGCTTCATATCATCCTTTGCAGATGACACAAAATCAGTATGAAAATTACCTCGGCTGAAGACATTGAAAAACTTCAAGCTGATATTAATAGTTTTCGAATGGGCATCAGAAAATAACATGATGTTTAACCCTTAACATGCTAGGGGTATAATATCCTTTGTTCCCCACAGGCGCATGTAATTTTGAGAGAAAAAAAAAAAATTCTTGCTAATCTGTTAAGTTATGTTCACTGATCACGGGAAAAATAAAATAAAAATTCTATTGTACTTACTTTTGTTGCATGTTCGCTCATGCAGTACACGCCCCCGAGGCGTTGCACGCGGTTCTCAAGCAGCCAGAGTTGCCACAAATATATATTTGCGCTATTTATTTACAAAGTCTAGGTGCATTTTATCCAAATTTTTTTCACTAATTGTGTTCCATATAATGTTTTGACATATTTTATATCAATAATTGTTGCATATTTGAGTATACACAGGCGCACACAAATGGTTTCAATTACGGCAATATAATATGTCATTACAGTTTATTATATTGTATGTTCTGCTTATATTTTTAGATATTTACACACATGCACAAGCTATACACACTTTGAAGTACACTTAGAAGTTTTCTAGACTGTGGTAGTCATTGAAGCAGTCAACCGCACATAATGGGATACCACACGTTTCACACCATGTTTGCACAAGCTTCCGTTTCTGATCTCTACGTGTCGTTGTTTTACACACCAAGCAATCACGTTGGGCTATTGCACGCTTCCCAGCTGGTGGCAAATACTCGAGTCTGTGTGCTAGGAAGGCTTCAGTGTGAGCGAGCCGTGGAGTACCAGCATGCTGCAACAGTGGGTTTATGATGGGCCGCTGAATCCCTGGGACATCTTTTGCAAACTTTCCTAATATCTGTGTTGCGGTATCAAATACAAAGGAACGGAAAGTGGGCTTACGTCCAGTTCTCACAAGGTACATGTTGAAACAGTTCAGCATGCTCATGTGCACAAGATGGAAGAAACTTTTTTCGTCCACCTACATGTTTTCTGCACACACTCTGCAGTGCCAATCATCATGTCTGATTTATCAATCAACCGCATGTTGATATTAGTCTAAAACCCAGTCTGGCTTATACAGTGGTGCCTTTGTTTTATGGTTCACTTTCCCACTGTTCACCATTGTTCCATCATGAATTGTTGTCAACAAGTTCACCTCTCTTTTGTCTTTCCACCGAACTGACAGAATGTTATCACATTTCCTTCTCTGACACTCACCAACTGCAATGTCGTTGTCAAACACAGGCATTTCCCTTCGTTGTGGCTTGACTGTACCAACCAATCCGGTTCCATTTTCCAGCAAGAACCGAGCTAGCAAGGGACTTGTATAGTAATTATCCGTGTATAAAATGTGTCCCTTGTTCATCCACGGAGCCATGATTGTCTTCACTACATTCCCCGAGTACAGAATCATGTGTAACACGTATCCTGTCTCACAATCACAAAGAACAAAAAATTTCAGGCCAAATCGGTTTCGTTTTGAGGGAATGTACTGCTTGAATGGCACACGTCCCTTGAAAAGTACGAGAGATTCATCAACCACCAGCTTCTGTGCTGGTACGTAAAAATCTCTGAATTTTCCAATAACATAGTTCATGTAGTGCCTCACTCGCCACAGTCTATCATCATCTGATCGGTCCTGAACACTTCCAAAATGTAGACACCTGAGGAGTATCTGAAACCTGTCTCGTGACATATATTTACCGAATAAAGGTGTTGGCACTGTATGGTCCTTGCTCCAATAGTCACTTATTGCATGTTTGTGACAGTGCTTCATCAACAAACAGAGTGCCAAAAACACATACATTTCCGCAACTGTGGTATTTTTCCAACGCTGCAGTCGTGAAAATTCTGTGATTTGCCTCTCAATCAGGTAAGCAGCATGCAGGTTCGTTTGGTGTACAATATATTCCATGAGTGGTTCATCATAGAATGCTGTAAAATATTCCATCTCAGCCATGTCCTCACCTTGATTAGGGAAAAGGTTTGTAATCCCTACATCTTTATCGTCAAAGTGAGGAATACTAGGAATAAAATCGTCACCCTCACTCCACTCAAGTACATCAGGCGTCCTGCGAGATGCAGAGGAAAGACGGCGAGGAAGCGATGCATACCAGCGACCAGGAGCTGAATACTGTCTGCGAAAAGCACGGCGGCTACGTGCAGGTGAGGTGGGTGCAGGTGAGGTGGGTGCAGGTGAGGTGGGTGCAGGTGAGGTGGATGCATGTGAGGTGGATGCACGTGAACACGAGGGTCTTGGTCCCTCATGTGGTGTCATGCGGTGGCGTTTGGCTGGGCGAGATGCTGCTGACGCGATAATTTCTCGCCCAGTTACACCACTGGTACCAGCCACAGGCTCAAAAAAACTATGATATGAGTCACTAAACCCAGAAAAGGAGTCACCTCCCTCTGACTCGTCACCCTCAAACAGCAAATATCCACAGGAACTGTGAGGTCGTGGTAGAATTGGGGTAGAAACTGGGCGAGGAGTAAATATAAAAATGGAAACCACGTACAAAACTCAGACAAATCATAACATAGCACGGAAAGGCAATGTAAAGGATTTGGGTGTACTCATGTCGGAAGACCTTACCTTTAAAGAACACAATAAAGTGGCCATCACAACTGCACGAAAAATGACTGGTTGGATAACAAGAACTTTTCACACTAGAGATGCTATACCGATGATGATACTTTTCAAAATGCTTGTGCTCTCTAGAGTGGAGTACTGCTGCACAATGACAGCCCCTTTCAAAGCTGGAGAAATTGCTGACCTGGAGAGCGTGCAGAGATCCTTTACTGCTAGAATCCACTCGGTAAAACATCTAAACTATTGGGACCGACTAAAGAGCCTAAATCTGTACTCCCTTGAGCGCAGGCAGGAGAGATACATAATAATTTACACATGGAAAATATTAGAGGGGCTGGTCCCAAACCTGCACACAGAAATAACATCACATGAGACCAGAAGACATGGCAGGATGTGCAGAATACCCCCGTTGAAAAACAGAGGTGCAACTGGTACTCTGAGAGAGAACTCTATCAACATCAGGGGCCCGAGACTGTTCAACACGCTCCCGCTACACATAAGGGGCATAACTGGCAAACCCCTCACAGTGTTCAAGAGAGAACTGGATAAGCACCTCCAAAAGATACCTGATCAACCAGGCTGTGACTCATACGTCAGCCTGCGAGCAGCCGCGTCCAACAGCCTGGTTGATCAGTCCAGCAACCAGGAAGCCTGGTCGATGACCGGGCCGCGGGGACGCTAAGCCCCGGAAGCACCTCAAGGTAACCTCAAGGTAGGAGGCATGGGTGAGAGTAGAGGCCTCGCCATGGCATGCCGGTCATTGTCACTCTCACTGCTGCTGCTACTATCACCCGACAACTGTGTGTAATCCTCATTATTGTCTGAATCATCAAACACACTTTCTTCACCTTCGAAGAATAATTCGTGGGCTATTTGCTCTGGGGTGAGGGATTGCATGGTGCGTGCACGAGAGGCGTTTGACTGTGCGCTCGCCATGGTGACTCTCGCTAAACTGAGGCCTCCCACGCCTTCGGTTCGTGAGCGGGATTTTTTTTCAAAATGGCCGCTGTTTACTATAGCCCGTGGGCAGCGTATGGGAACCCCAGCTACACCGCGGGACATTCAAATCGTGTGCGGTACCCATACACATCATATGACATGAAGCGCAGTTGACTGGAACAACGTCCAACACGTCCTATGACATGATGCGCACTTTAAGGGTTAACAGTGATAAATTCCAGGTATTCAGGTACGGTAAAAATGAGGACCTTAAACATAATACAGGGTACAAAACACAATCAAATGTGCCCATAGTAGGAAAACAGCATATAAAGGATTTGGGAATAATGATGTCTGACGACCTAATGTTTAGGGAGCATAATCAAGCAAATATTGCGACAGCCAGAAAAATGATAGGATGGATTACGAGAACTTTCAAATCCAGGGATTCCATCACAATGGTTTTACTCTTCAAGTCACTTGTGTTGTTCCATCTTGAGTACTGCTTAGTACTCACTTCCCCCTTCAGAGCAGGAGAGATTGCTGAAATAGAGGGAATACAGAGAACATATACAGCACACATAGACGCGATAAAGAACCTAAATTATTGGGATTGTCTCAAAGCCCTCCAAATGTACTCACTAGAAAGAAGATGAGAGAGATATCAAATAATATACACCAGGAAGATACTGGAGGGCCAAGTACCAAATCTACACAGTAAAATAACAACGTACTGGAGTGAACGATATGGAAGAAAATGCAGAATAGAACCAGTGAAGAGCAGGGGTGCCATAGGGACAATCAGAGACCACTGTATAAACATCAGAGGTCCACGGTTGTTCAACACCCTCCCAGCGAGCATAAGAAATATTGCCGGAACAACCGTGGACATCTTCAAGAGGAAACTAGATTTATTCCTCCAAGGAGTGCCGGACCAACTGGGCTGTGGTGGGTATGTGGGCCTGCGGGCCGCTCCAAGCAACAACCTAGTGGATCAAACTCTCACAAGTCAAGCCTGGCCTCGGGCCGGGCTTGGGGAGTAGAACAACTCCCAGAACCCCATCAACCAGGTATCAACCAGTCAAGGACAGCAGCAGGAAGAGGGGAGTAGAAAGAGGGGAGCGCACCTCAGCAAAGGCAGCAACCAAGAGGGAAGCAGGGCCAAAGAAACCTCCATAGCAGGAATAGGGGGGCACAAACACCGAAATGGGAGGTAAAGGAGTGATAGAGTCAGAAGTAGGGGCCGAGGAAGAAAGCGAAGCCTTCTTACCCGCCGGGGAGGAGGAAGGAGAGGAGCCAGGCTTACGCTTCTGACTTAAAGAGACGGGTGTCCCAGCAACTACATACTGGGCAACGGATACCAGCGTCTTACCTGGAGAAGCTGAACAAGAGCATACACGACGGCCTTTAGGAAAGCAATATACATCAGCTCGCACTGACAGGCGGTGGGGAGAGTCAATAGACAATGGAGAAGGATGGGAAGGAGGATCGGAGGGAGACGAGGAAGAAGACACAGGAGACATGACAGACCGGGTAGAAAGACGGGGAACCCCAGACAGAGGACCAGGACGGGGACCCTTTGGGAAAGAACTTAAAGGAACAGAGGGGGCAGTGGGCATATCAGGGTCCAAGGCCCGGAAACGGTTGTGAGTTTGAGGAAGGTGGGAAGGACGAGGAGAGGAAGAGCGCAACACGCGAACATAAGGCAGGAGCCGGTGAACCTGGCGCCTCGCCTCAGGAAAAGATAAACGCTCCCAGTGCTTCAAGTTGAGGACGGCTGCCTCAAGCTGGATACACACACGGGAGAAGGTAGGATGGGCCTCACTGTAGTTGAGGCAGCAAGCCTGGGGAGAAGTTCACTCCGACTTAGAGTGACCTTCACCTCCACACAAAGGACAGAGACAGACAGTCTCAGAGCAGCGGAGGGCACCATGCCCAAACTTCCAGCACTTGTTACAGAGCCTAGGAGAAGGAATGTACTCCTGGACAGAGCACCTGGCACCAGCAAGAATGACAGAGGGTGGAAGGGTCCTACCATCAAAGGTAATCTTCACAACCCGAAGGGGTTGACGGCGACGACCACAAGGGGGACGAGTAAACGTGTCTACCTGGAGGACAGAACGGCCTCGGGCATCAAGGATATGCGGAATATCATCATGGCAGTCCTGCAGATTTCGAACACCGGTCGCAACATGGAGCGGGAGAACAGTGCCAACACTGACATTCAACCGAGCATTCTTTGAGACCCGAACAGGGGTCTTGCCAAGACAGGATAAGGCAGTGAAGCGGGAAGCTGCAACCTGAGAAGGAACAGTAACGACACGTGTGCCGAGACAAGTGGGGTTGAAGGTAACAGAGGCATCCATGGAATCAACAAGATGCCGATGGAGGGAGAAATCGTCAGGAGGCGTACAATCAAGAGGGAGGAGATCAAAGTATTTGGCCCATGAAGCAGGACCAAACAAGACCTGATGCGCATCAGTACGGGAAGGAATTCAGCGAGCGTGGCCGTGGCGCGGATGGCGTTGAGAACTGCCAGAGAGAGAGGGGTTAAAAGGCGCAGTAGTCACAATGAGAGACTTAGCCTCGCCAGGGGACGAAGTGGTCACTGGGGGCTTGAGGCTCAACCCAACCACAGAGGAGGGAGGGGAGCCGAGGGAAGAAGTCAGGAGGGTCAAAGGAGGAGTAAGGTCGGGGCCCAACGCAGCGGGGGGCTAGAGCCCGGTGTTCCAATACAGGCCGACTCGGGGGCTTGGTCGTCCACCCCACGAGCCTGAGAGGGTACAAGAGAAACATTCAACGACATAAATACGAAGAGTGACAAATTCATCCACAAATGTGCCCCCATACCCACCATGGAGCCACAACACCCAACAAGAAGCTATTGCTGATCATGCTGGGGGCCCCCTAGGAATGTGTCATGAGTATACGCCCCACAAACGCCACCATAAGAACCGCCAGTCTGTCGAGATTGGGTTCAGTGATGAAAGGGGGATTGACAATAAAAGGTTCTCCTCGCTCGAGACGTTGGGTACTACAGTTCTACGGGTGCAAGAGTATGCCTCCTCAAGCACCCGGGCATCAAAATAGAAGAAGTCCAAAGGAATAACCAAAACAAGCAAAAGGTCGGCAGGAAACGCCAAACAGATAGGAGAAGAGGGGGAGAAAAATGAAACAGAAGGCAAAGGAAAAGTCATTCAGCACAATTAGAGAGGACAGCAGCAGGAGCACAAGGCTACAGAAGGACAGAGGACTGTCCCAAGGAGCATCACACTCCGGCAGCCGCCCACCAAGCCCCCCTCACGACAACAATGAGCTGAACAGGGAGGGGGGTATTAGAATAATAATTAGGTTTAATTTGCTACCTTAATTCCAAGTACCTCTACCACCTCATTGGTTGAGCTTAGTAGCTCTGTGCATACCAGGTCTAATTTAATATACAGACCTACTCCTCCATTTGACCTAGTTTCTCTATCACATCTATATAAATTATAATTTGGAATTCAGATTTCACCATCCATGTAATCTTTTGTATGAGTTTCCGTGAGTGCCCCAAATATTGAGTTTGACTCTAATAGGAGGCCATTTATGAACTTAACTTATTTCTTG
>WNGS01024789.1:0-11209 GCA_020271785.1 Procambarus virginalis | reverse complement strand
GAGCTGCCTCATATGGGCCAATAGGAGCTGCCTCATATGGCCAATAGGAGCTGCCTCTATGGGCCAATAGGAGCTGCCTCAATGGGCCAATAGGAGCTGCCTCATATGGGCCAATAGCAGCTGCCTCATATGGGCCAATAGCATCTGCCCTCGTGTAAGTGCCATAGCATCTGCCCTCGGTGGGCCAATATGAGCTCCGTTGTAATTACCTAAGTGTAATTACCTAAGTGTAGTTACAGGATGAGAGCTACGCTCGTGGTGTCCCGTCTTCCCAGCACTCTTTGTCATATAACGCTTTGAAACTACTGACGGTCTTGGCCTCCACCACCTTCTCCCCAACTTGTTCCAACCGTCTACCACTCTGTTTGCGAAAGTGAATTTTCTTATATTTCTTCGGCATCTGTGTTTAGCCAGTTTATATCTATGACCTCTTGTTCTTGAAGTTCCAGGTCTCAGGAAATCTTTCCTGTCGATTTTATCAATTCCTGTTACTATTTTGTATGTAGTGATCATATCACCTCTTTTTCTTCTGTCTTCTAGTTTTGGCATATTTAATGCTTCTAACCTTTCCTCGTAGCTCTTACCCTTCAGTTCTGGGAGCCACTTAGTAGCATGTCTTTGCACCTTTTCCAGTTTGTTGATGTGCTTCTTAAGATATGGGCACCAAACAACAGCTGCATATTCTAGCTTTGGCCTAACAAAAGTCATGAACAATTTCTTTAGTATATCCCCATCCATGTATTTAAAAGCAATTCTGAAGTTAGAAAGCATAGCATAGGCTCCTTGCACAATATTCTTTATGTGGTCTTCAGGTGATAGTTTTCTATCTAGAACCACCCCTAGATCTCTTTCTTTATCAGAGTTCTTTAAAGATTTCTCACATAATATATAGGTTGTGTGGGGTCTATGTTCTCCTATTCCACATTCCATAACATGACATTTATTAACATTAAATTCCATTTGCCAAGTGGTGCTCCATATACTTATTTATCCAGGTCTTCTTGAAGGGCATGACAATCATCTAAATTTCTTATCCTTCCTATTATCTTAGCATCATCAGCAAACATGTTCATATAATTCTGTATACCAACTGGTAGATCATTTATGTAGACAATAAACATCACTGGTGCAAGAACTGAACCCTGTGGTACTCCACTTGTGACATTTCTCCAGTCCGATACATTGCCTCTGATCACAGCCCTCATTTTTCTATCAGTCAGAAAGTTTTTCATCCATGTTAGAAGCGTACCTGTCACTCCTCCAATATTTTCCAGTTTCCAGAACAACCTCTTATGTGGAACTCTGTCGAAAGCCTTTTTTAGGTCCAGATAGATGCAGTCAGCCCAACCATCTCTTTCCTGTAATATCTCTGTTGCTCGATCATAAAAACTGAGTAAATTCGATACACAGGATCTACCAGATCGAAAACCATACTGTCTGTCTGATATTATATCATTTCTCTCCAGGTGTGCTACCCATTTAGTTTTAATTATTTTTTCCAATATTTTGACTATTACACTTGTCAATGATACCGGTCTATAATTAAGGGGGTCTTCCCTGCTTCCACTCTTGTAAATTGGAACTATGTTAGCCTTTTTCCACACATCAGCTACAACTCCTGTAAACAGGGATGCCTGAAAGATCAGTTGAAGAGGGATGCTGAGCTCAGGTGCACATTCTCTCAGAACCCATGGTGAAACTCCATCTGGACCAACTGCTTTGTTCTTATTTAGCTCTTTGAGCATTTTTTCCACTTCGTCTCTAGACACCTCTATGTGCTCTATGTTGTTCTCTGGAATTCTTATTGTATCTGGTTCCCTGAAGATTTCATTTTGTACAAACACACTTTGGAACTTTTCGTTTAATGTTTCACACATTTCCTTTTCATTTTCCGTGAATCTATTTCCCATTTTCAACCTCTGAATATTATCCTTTACCTGCAATTTGTTGTTTATGAATTTATAGAATAGACCTGGTTCTGTTTTACATTTGTCTGCAATCCCTTTTTCAAAATTTCTTTCTGCCTCTCTCCTCACTGCCGTGTAGTTGTTTCTCGCATCTTTGTATCGCTGGTATGATTGGGGGTTTGGCCTCTTCCTGTATTGATTCCATTTTTGTGTCTTTTGGTCTCTGGCCCTCTCGCACTTTCTGTCGAACCAATCCTGTTTCCTAGTTCTGCTTCTCTGTTTTGGTATAAATTTTTTGTGCCTTTATCATATATTTCACAAAACTTGACATACATCTCATTCACTTCCTTGCCTAGCAACAAGTCTGTCCAATTATACTCCCTAAAAAATTTTCTAAGGTTGCCATAATGTCCTCTCCTAAAGTCAGGTTTTTCAATTGCATCGACCATCATATTTTCTTCCAGATTATAACGCATTGCATACTTTATCCCAAAAAGACATGGTCACTTTTACCCAAGGGAGGAAGGTACTGAATGTCAAATATTTCTTCCTCCTTCCTGGTAAATATCAAATCTAGCATGGAGGGAACGTCACCTTCCCTCATCCTCGTAGCTTGTTTAACATGTTGATACAAGAATGTTTCCAGGATGAGGTCTACAAATTTACAGGTCCAGAAATCTTCTGTTTTAGCTTCATATGCTTCCCAGTCTATGGATTTCAAGTTGAAGTCGCCGACTATCAACAGTCGTGAACTATCGTTATCCGCTCTCGCTATGATCTCTCTCATTATCGTTATAAGACCTTCTCGTTTACTATCTAGCTCCTCCTTTGACCATGTGCTGCTTAGCGGTGGACTATATGCATTTATGATCACTAGTTTATCATCCTCATGGCAGATCTCTAGTGCTATTATGTCAACTTCTTGTGGATTGGTAGTCATTATTTCGTTCACCTTTAGGTGTTCTTTCACCAGCACAGCAACGCCACCGCCTTTCCTAATTTTTCTGTCCCGTCTCCAAATTGAGTAGCCCCTTGGGAATATGACCTCATTTAAAATAACATCTTCAAGTTTTGTCTCCGTGAGTGCAACAATGTCTGGTGTCTGCAGCTGTATTATATCACTTAACTCCAGTATCTTTGACCTTACTCCATCTATGTTGGTGTATGCAATCTTCAGGAACTTGTTCCCCATCTTCTTATTTTTCACTCCCCTTTCTCTAATGATTTTGTTGGTTTGCTTTTATGTACCACTTTACTTTAGCTGTGTGTGTGTGTGTGTGTGTGTATGTTGTGTGTGTGTGTTGTGTGTGTGTGTGTGTGTGTGTGTGTGTGTGTACTCACCTAGTTGTACTCACCTAGTTGTGCTTGCGGGGGTTGAGCTCTGGCTTTTGGTCCCGCCTCTCAACCGTCAATCAACAGGTGTACAGGTTCCTGAGCCTATTGGGCTCTATCATATCTACACTTGAAACTGTGTGGAGTCAGCCTCCACCACATTACTTCCTAATGCATTTCATTTGTCAACCACTCTGACCCTAAAAAGTTCTTTCTAATATCTTTGTGGCTCATTTGGGCACTCAGTTTCCACCTGTGTCCCCTAGTGCATGTGCCCCTTGTGTTAAATAGCCTGTCTTTATCAACCTTGTCGATTCCCTTGAGAATCTTGAATGTGGTGATCATGTCCCCCCCTAACTCATCTGTCTTCCAACGAAGTGAGTTTTAATTCCCGTAGTCTCTCCTCGTAGCCCATACCTCTCAGCTCGGGTACTAGTCTGGTGGCACACCTTTGAACCTTTTCCAGTTTAGTCTTATGCTTGACTAGATATGGACTCCATGCTAGAGCCGCATACTCCAGGATTGGTCTGACATATGTGGGATATAATGTTCTGAAAGATCCCTTACACAAGTTTCTAAAGGCCGTTCTTATGTTAGCCAACCTGGCATATGGTGCTGATGTTATCCTCTTGATATGAGCTTCAGGGGACAGGTCTGGCATGATATCAACCCCCAGGTCTTCTCTCTCTGACTCTTGAAGTATCTCATCTCCCAAATGATACCTTGTATCTGGTCTCCTGCTTCCTATGGCAGGAGACCTACACACACACTTCCTGTGTGTGTGTGTGTGTGTGTGTGTGTATATTATATATATATTATATATATATTATATATATATATATATATTTATATATATATATATATAAATGTATATGTATATATGTATATATTTATATGTATATATGTATATATGTATATATGTACAGTGGCACCTCGACATACGATTGCCCCTACTTACGATAATTTCGAGTTACGATATAAATTTCATCAAAAAATGGGACTCGACATCCGATGGTGTCGTCGATTTCCGATATTTGTTGGTACACGTTCGGGTCGGCCGAGCGCGTTGTTCCCGGTCACGCGGTCCGACCTGCCTCAGTTTACTACAGCTACCCGCTTAGTGACGATCGCGCCTATAAGAAATTCCGCTTTTGTGGTGATTTTTTGCATTTTGAACATTAAAGTAATTATTATATAATACGCCATGAGTCCCAGGAAAGTCAGTGGTAAGGCTCAACATGAAAGATCCCATGTAAGAATGACCATAGAGCAGAAACAAGAGATCATTCGTAAATATGAAGATGGTGTGCAGGTAGGTGAACTTGCTAGGCAGTACAACAAATCTCAGTCAACGATATCCACCATACTAGCTAAGAAAAAGGACATTATGGGTGCTAAAGTGATGCATCATTACAGACAAATGTTAAAACAAATGGAAAAACAAATGTCTCTTGACAAATTTGGAGACAAACAAGCACTGAACCACAACCAGGTCCTAGTGGTATTCAGGCAAAACGTAGGGGAGAGAGTACCCCAGAGAAAACATCACTGCCTGATGTGATAATGGAAGGGGACACCCCTTCCAAACAGTAACAACTCTCCTCCTCCCCGATCACCATCTTCCATACGCCATCAAGAGCCCTCCATAAAGGTAAGAGTAACTTTGGTACTGTATTGTAGTTAAAAAAAAACATTGTATTCAGTATAAAATGTATTTTTATGTTAATATTTTGGAGGGTGGAGGAACGGATTAATTCAAATCCCTTTATTTCTTATGGGAAAATTCGCTCCGACTTCCGATATTTCGACATCCGATCTGTCTCTGGGAACGGATTAGCATCGGAAGTCGAGGCCCCATTGTATATATATATGTATATGTATATGTACAGTACAACCTCGATTCAACGTACCCCGATTCAACGAATCTCCGGCTAGTTCGCACACTTTTCAGGCCGGATTTACTCATCCGGTTCAACGAACAATGGTTCGCCGAAGCGGGGGATGTTCGGATTTGCTTACGACGTCGAGACAGAGTTCACAGACTGGTGGAAAAGTTTCACATTCTATCACAGATTACAATTATTAATTCCTTCATATGACAAGTTCGATCACACAAGTGGACCACACAAGTGGACCGCACAAGTGGACCGCACAAGTGGACCACACATGTGGTCCACAAGTGGTCCACATGCTTACGATGTTGGGACAGAGTTCAGTGGTAGAAAACTTTACCATCCCATCACAGATTACAATTAATAATTCCTTCATATGACAAGTTAGATCACACAAATGGATCACACAAATGGACCACACAAGTGGACCACACAAGTGGACCACACAAGTGGACCACAAGTGGTCCACAAGCTTACGATGTTGGGACAGAGTTCACAGAGTGGTGGAAAACTGTCTCATTCTATCACAGATTACAATTAATAATTCCTTCATAAGACAAGTTGGATCACACAAGTGGACCACACAACAAGTGAATCATATGAACCAAACACCAGCCAGAATGGTCCACAAGAAGTGATGCATATTAACCAAACACCAGCCAGAGTGGTCCACAGAAGTGAACGACTGAGTTTCAATGATTTTCATTCACCGATTTGTGGCACACGTATCTTTGTAAATTTATTTAAAGGCTGAAGCGTGAATAGCTAGCTAATATGTTGAAATCTTCTTATACATTTTCTGTGATGAAACAAGACGAGTGGGGGTGGACAGATAAGGGAATACTGTACAGTAAACTTCACTTTACAGTGAGGTTTCACTCACTTTCGTCTGTGTTGTCATAGTTCAGTGACCCATGGCTTTGAACGTTTCACATTAATAAATCATTTCTAAAACTGGTGTTTTAATAACTCTTTATTATCCTAATTAAACTAAACTAAATAAGACCAAAAATATACTGTAATAAGGTAGATATCTCCTATTTGAGAAATTGTTCACGTTTTTGGCAGCACAACTCCAGCACGAGTGGACGGGTCTAATCCCTGTCCATACACCATGCTTGTTGTGTTGTGTTCGATTTCGTTGCCACAGTTCAGCGATCTACGGCTTCGAAATAATAAAATTAATAAATTAGTTCCAAAGTAAGTATTTTTTATAGCTCTTATTACCGTAATAATGTTGCTAAACTAAATATGTAACCCAAAAATATATAATTTGATGTAAATTGAATATTTGAGAGAAATATATGTTACTGGAAATCGAACACAACACCAGGCGGTGTTTTGTTCGATTTCGTCGCCACAGTTCAGTGACCTATGGCTTCGAAATAATGAAATAAATAAATCATTTTCAAAAAAGTATTTTTTATAGCTCTTATTATCGTAATAATGTTGCTAAACTAAATACATAACACAAATATATAATTTGATGTAAATCGAATATTTAAGAGAAATTTATGTTACTGGATCAGGCTTAAACACCAGCCAACTGAAGGGTGTGCGTATAGACTTAGTTTGCGTTCGTACAGTATGCACCCAGTGCCCTTAGCTTTGTCTGCGATTGACGTACAGTATTTATCCGCCGGTGGAAGAATAATTGTGAAATTGACCATTTTTTTACTACAGCTCTTTGGTTATAAAACAAAATGTCTCAGGGGCTTACTAATAGTGCCTTATTAATGCCAAAAACGAAGCAATATTTTGCAAAAACTAGTAGCAGAAAATCGACCATCACGAGAACAGCCATACCCAACATGAGAACAGCCGTACCCAGCACGAGAACAGCCATACCCAGCACGAGAACAGCCATACCCAGCATGAGAACAGCTGTACCCAGCATGAGAACAGCTGTACCCAGCATGAGAACAGCTGTACCAAGCACAAGAACAGCTGCACCCAGCTAGAGAACAGCCGTACCCAGCAAGAGAACAGCCATACCCAGCAAGAGAACAGCCGTACCAAGCACGAGAACAGCTGCATCCAGCTAGAGAACAGCCGTACCCAGCAAGAGAACAGCCATACCCAGCAAGAGAACAGCCGAACCCAGCACGAGAACAGTCATACCCAGCACGAGAACAGCCGTACCCAGCACGAGAACAGCCGTACCCAGCACGAGAACAGCCGTACCCAGCACGAGCACAGTTGTACCCAGCACTGGTACAACAGCCGTACCCAGCACAAGCACAGTTGTACCCAGCACTGGTACAACAGCAGCCAGCACCAGCTCGGAAGCAGCTGAACTCACAGCAGCAGCGAGCACCAGCAAAGCTGATGCAAACATTAAAAACATCGTGTGCAGCATGAACAGTTAGAACAAGTGTTAAATTTAAGTGTGTACTCAGTGTTAAAATTAAAGTTGCAGTAATTTTTGTGTACAATAGTTTTCATAAACTGTATTGTAGTACTCAACATACAGCAGAACTACTTTTAATCAACACAGTGCTAACGGCATAATGCACTGCAGTACGTATTTACTGCAGAGCATTCACAACTTCATGAAACTTCAAGATGGACATAACTTCAACAATAAGGTAAATTTATGAATTACAGTATTTTTTAGTAGAGAAGTAATATATAGGTACAGTATGTAATATGATAATGCATTTTTATTGTGTACAAGAAAAAAAAGACACTGACACAAACGCCTCCTGAAGGTCACCTCTTGCAACGAATCCAACGCTCCAACGAACTGGGGTTGGTCCCATATAGTATGTTGAATCGAGGTTGTACTGTATATATATATATATATATATATATATATATATATATATATATATATATATATATATATATATATATATATATGTCGTACCTAGTAGCCAGAACGACCGGACATAAGGAAGTGATAGCCTGAGCTATTTGAACCACTTCCCCGCCGGCACCTGGATGGTTATCTTGGGCATAGCATTTTATCAAATCACAGTTATATATATATATATATATATATATATATATATATATATATATATATATATATATATATATATATATATATATATATATACATATATATATATACATATATTATATATATATATATATATATATATATATATATATATATATATATATATATATATATATGTATATATATATATGTGTATATATATATATATATATATATTATATATATATATATATATATATATATATATATATATATATATATATATATATATAATATGTGAATGAAAACTCACACCCCAGAAGTGACTCGAACCCATACTCCCAGGAGCAACGCAACTGGTATGTACAAGTTGCGATGGTCTATGATACAAGACCTATGATACATATCTACAAGATATGATGGTCAAGTGGTTTAAGGCGTCCCTGTACATACCAGTTGCGTTGCTCCTGGGAGTATGGGTTCGAGTCACTTCTGGGGTGCGAGTTTTCATTCGCATATAGTCCTGGGGACCATTCAGGCTTGTTCGCATATATATATATGTGTGTGTGTGTGTGTGTAATATAATATACAGTGGCACCTCGACTTACGAATGCCCCTGCTTACGATAATTTCGAGTTACGATGTAAATTTAATCGAAAAATGAGACTCCACATCCGATGGTGTCGTCGACTTACGATATTTGTTGGTACACGTTTGGGTCAACCGAGCGCATGGTTCCCGGTCACGCGGTCGACTTGCCTCAGTTTACTACAGCTGCCCGCTTAGTGACGATCGCGCCTATAAGAAACTTCGCTTTTGTGGTGATTTTTTGCATTTTGAACATTAAAGTAATTATTATATATCACGCCATGAGTCCCAGGAAAGTCAGTGGTAAGGCTTAACATATGAGATCCCATGTAAGGATGACCATAGAGCAGAAACAAGAGATCATTCGTAAATATGAAGATGGTGTGCGGGTTGTTGGACTGGCTAGGCAGTACAACAAATCTCAGTCAACGATATCCACCATACTGGCTAAGAAAAAGGACATTATGGGTGCTAAAGTGATGCATCATTACAGACAAATGTTAAAATGAAGGGAAAAACAAATGTCTCTCGACAAATTTGTAGCGAGACAAACAAGCACTGAACCACAACCAGGTCCTAGTGGTATTTAGGCAAAATGTAGGAGAGAGTACCCCAGAGAAAACATCACTGCCTGATGTTATATTGGAAGGGGGATCCCCTTCCAAACAGTAACAACTCTACTCCTCCCCCCTCATCACCATCTTCCATATGCCATCAAGAGCCCTCCATAAAGGTAAGATAAACCTAGGCACTGTATTGTAGCTAGAAAAAACATTGTATTCAGTATAAAATGTATTTGTATGTTAATATTTTGGAGGGTGGGGAACAGACTAATTCAAATCCCTTTATTTCTTATAGGAAAAATGGCTTCAACTTACGATATTTTGACTTACGATCCGTCTCTGGGAACGGATTAGCACTGTAAGTCGGGAGCACCACTTGGTGTCTGAACTTTAGTTATCCGAAACTTCCAGTTTCTCGATTGGGGTTGGGGAGTCATGCTACACGAACAAAGTTCGGGTAGGAAGCGGTCCTCCAAGCGTCGCGCCGGCCCTGGTGATGGGTGGGAGATAGTCCAGTTTGCCGCCTTCTACCCTGTGATTTCACAGATTCATGGCCTATTATTCCTATTATTTTGATTTGTCACGAGGCTGGAGAGTCCCTGTAATTTTGTTTTACATATCTGCACAATCAAGAAACATCTGTGCACCATGTCGGCTCCAAATTTACGCATTGCGTCAGTGATTGCTGACTGGTGGGTGGATGGGGAAGCTTAGATGGAAGGCAGTATGAGAGAGGGGGAGAATTAGAGAGAGAGGGAGAATTAGTGAGAAAGGGAGGGGGAGGTAGGCAGGAAGGAAGTAGTGAGGGGGGGATGGGAGAATTAGGGAGGGAGGGAAAGGCAGGCTGGCAGGGATTGGCACAGGCAGGCAGGCAGGCAGAGACTGGCTGGCTGGCTGGCTGGCTGGCTGGCTGGCTGGCTGGCTGGCTGGCTAGCTAGCAGGCAGGCAGGCAGGCAGGCAGGCAGGCTGGCTGGCTGGCTGGCAGGCAGGCAGGCAGGCAGGCAGGCAGGCAGGCTGGCAGGCAGGCTGGCTGGCTGGCTGGCTGGCAGGCAGGCAGGCAGGCTGGCAGGCAGGCAGGCAGGCAGACAGGCAGGCAGGCAGGCAGGCTAGCAGGCAGGCTGGCTGCCTGTCTGCCTTTCCCTCCCTCCCTAATTCTCCCATTCTCCCTCCTAGCATCTCTCCCTACCTTCCCCTCCCCCTCCCTTTCTCACTAATTCTCCCATCTCCCACTATTTCTCCTCTCACTAATTCTCCCCCCTCTCTGTTGGTGGAGTGGTGAGGGAGGCAGTAAGGAAGGATTTGCTGACCAGGCGATGGTTGCCAAACTTATCGCCCATATTGTACAGTACAGTATAACAAATTTTAATTTTAATTGTAAAATATTTTTGCCAAAATGTTAGTTTTCATATATTAATATACATTATTAATCATTAACATGTTATATGATTTCCTATTTATTAATTAAACAAATATAGTTTATTTATGAATTATGCACAGTTGGCATCTGTGAGCAGGCGCTGACAGACATGTCCGCCTCTACACACCCTCCACCCCGTTAGTAGTTCCCGACCCCGTTAGTAGCTGCCCCTCCTCCATAGCCTGCTGTTCTCATGTTATGAGGAAGGTAGTGAGAGGGGATTGGAGGCATTGAGGGGAAGGGCAGTGAGGCATTGAGTGGGAGAGGCAGTGAGGCATTGAGGGGGAGAGGCAGTGAGGCATTGAGGGGGAGAGGCAGTGAGGCATTGAGGGGGAGAGGCAGTGAGGCATTGAGGGGGAGAGGCAGTGAGGCATTGAGGGGAAGAGGCAGTGAGGCATGAGGGGAGAGGCAGTGAGGCATTGAGTGGGAGAGGCAGTGAGGCATTGAGGGGAAGGCAGTGAGGCTTTGAGGGGAGAGGCATTGAGGGGGAGAGGCAGTGAGGCTTGAGGGGGGAGAGGCAGTGAGGCAGTGAGGGGGAGAGGCAGTGAGGGGGAGAGGCAGTGAGG
>WNGS01024786.1:0-10353 GCA_020271785.1 Procambarus virginalis | reverse complement strand
TTGGGTTAAGGGTTCACTAATTAAAGATTTTTATTAATTTGATAAGATATTGATTGACTAATAATGCATACATGTGTTATAGAAGATCTACGCAACATTACCGACAATAAAACTGGAAGGAAAACTCCAATGATAGGTGAAACATATTACAGGATCATTATGGACAATGCTGATAAATTGAACTCTACTATAATCTATGATAGGGACTTTTCATATACTTATTTTGGATTTAAGGTTAGTATATTTAATATATTAAGTGTAAATATTATTTTTGTATTAAATGATTAATAGAGTACCTGGTAGATATTGTCATATTTTTTATACATGAAATAATAATTTCCCAGACATTGGAACATTCATATTTGCTGAAGATTGATGGAAAAGTCGTTGAACGTCCACAGCAGATGTTAATGAGGGTTGCCATTGGTATTTACGGAGATGATATTGATGCAGTTATTGAGACTTATAACTTATTATCGGAGAAGTGGTTTATTTATGCATCCCCGACACTTTGTAATGCTGCCACATGCCAGCCCCAACTATCCAGGTGTTTATTGGCCGGTTATGTTACTAGGTTAAACACTATGGATTTTTGAATATATTACTGGTTATTTATATCCTGTAATTTATTATTCTGTTATGGAAAATAGTAAAAAATAGTATTTTTATCTAGTTGCTTAATATGACCATATAGGAGGATAGTATTGAAGGTATTTACGACACATTAAAACAGTACGCTTGCATATCAAAATCTGCAGGAGGAATTGGTTTGAATGTGCATTGTATTAGATCAAAGGGAAGCTATATTGCTGGAACTAATGGTACTTCAAACGGTTTAATACCCATTCTGAGGGTATATAACAATACAGGTACAATATTTTTATTTAATATAGTTGTTTAATTTAGTAATAATTTTGGATAAATGTGAAATATGAATTTATGTAATTTTTTTCCATATCCATTGTGCTTGACCAGAAACGAATAAATGTATATAAATTTCAGAATTTTTTTTTAGCGCGTTATGTTCATCAAGGGGGTAGCAGACCAGGTGCATTTGCGATATATTTGGAGCCCTGGCACCCAGACATATTTCATTTCCTTGATCTACGCAAAAACACTGGCAAAGTAAGTAAGATTATTATTATGTTACTCGGAACATGAAAGTTCCAAGTAGCATGAGATATGTATGATACTGTCCGCTGATTATGTAATATAATGTATAGTGAAAGATTATCAACAATATTAATAATTGCTGGTGGCTGGTAAATTAGTATCACTTAATTACAGTCTGGCCTTCATCCTTAACAGGAATAACAAAGGGCTCGTGATCTTTTCTATGCCTTATGGATCCCGGACCTTTACATGAAACGAGTGGAAGAGGACGAGGAATGGAGCGTAATGTGCCTTCATGAGTGTCCTGGTCTACAAGATTCTTGGGGTAAATAAATATTTTCTACGTCTTTGGGTTTGTATAACCTGTATAAAACAGTCTAAGTTTTAATAACATTATACCATATAACTTACTGGTACGGAGTTTCAGAAACTTTATTCCAAGTATGAGATTGAAGGTTGTTTCCACCGTAAAGTGAAGGCGCGATAGCTGTCGTATGCAATAATTCAGTCACAGGTACTTAAGATTTGTTCAATCTTGTTTTTTTTATTAATGATTAATATTTTTTTAATGATTTTTAGGATATTCAGTTTTTTGTATTAAAGTTTTTATATTTTCTTTTTATTGATTTTGGGGGTTTTCTGTATTTTCTTGTAGGTGGAAACTGGAACTCTGTACATGCTTTACAAGGATGCTTGTAACAGCAAGAGCAATCAACAGAATCTTGGAACAATGAAATGTTCAAATTTGTGCACAGAAATTGTGGAATATTCGTCACAAGATGAGGTATAGTTTAAAAAGGTTAAAATGCAAGAAAAGTATATGCAAATTGATTGAATGGAGGATACCTTGAGGATACCTTGAGGTGCTTCCGGGGCTTAGCGTCCCCGCGGCCCGGTCATCGACCAGGCCTCCTGGTTGCTGGACTGATCAACCAGGTTGTTGGACGCGGCTGCTCGCAGCCTGACGTATGAGTCACAGCCTGGTTGATAAGGTATCCTTTGGTGGTGCATATCCAGTTCTCTCTTGAACACTGTGAGGGGTTTGCCAGTTATGCCCCTTATGTGTAGCGGGAGCGTGTTGAACAGTCTCGGGCCCCTGATGTTGATAGAGTTCTCTCTCAGAGTACCAGTTGCACCTCTGCTTTTCAACGGGGGTATTCTGCACATCCTGCCATGTCTTTTGGTCTCATGCGGTGTTATTTCTGTGTGCAGGTTTGGGACCAGCCCCTCTAATATTTTCCATGTGTAAATTATTATGTATCTCTCCCGCCTGCGCTCAAGGGAATACAGATTTAGGCTCTTTAGTCGGTCCCAATAGTTTAGATGTTTTACTGAGTGGATTCTAGCAGTAAAGGACCTCTGCACGCTCTCCAGGTCAGCAATTTCTCCAGCTGTGAAAGGGGCTGTCATTGTGCAGCAGTACTCCACTCTAGAGAGCACAAGCGTTTTGAAAAGTGTCATCATCGGTATAGCATCTCTAGTGTGAAAAGTTCTTGTTATCCAGCCTGTCATTTTTCTTGCAGTTGTGACGGCTACTTTATTGTGATCTTTAAAGGTAAGGTCTTCCGACATGAGTACATCCAGATCCTTTACATTGCCTTTTCGTTCTATGTTATGTTTTGTCTGAGTTTTGTACGTGGTTTCCGTTTTTATATTTTCATTTTTTCCATAGCGCATGAGCTGGAACTTATCTTCGTTAAACACCATATTATTTTCTGTAGCCCATTGAAAGACCTGATCTACATCCGACTGGAGGTTTGCCGTGTCCTCTATGTTGCCTACTCTCATGAAGATCCTAGTGTCATCTGCAAAGGATGATACAGTGCTATAGGTTGTGTTCTTGTCTATATCCGATATGAGGATGAGAAAAAGTACTGGAGCAAGCACAGTACCCTGGGGGACTAAGCTCTTAACGGTTGATGGGCTGGATTTTATTTTGTTGACTATTACACATTGGGTTCTGTTGGTCATGAAATTGTAGATCCATCTGCCTATTTTTCCGGTAATTCCTTTTGAGCGCATTTTATGTGCAATAACACCATGGTTACATTTATCAAAAGCTTTTGCGAAATCTGTGTAAATTACATCAGCGTTTTGTTTGTCTTCCATAGCATCTAATGCCATATCATAGTGGTCCAGCAACTGCGACAGGCAAGAGCGCCCTGCTCTGAAACCATGTTGTCCGGGGTTATGGAGATGCTGTGATTCCATGTATTTTGTGAGCTTACTTCTTAGCACTCTCTCAAAAATTTTTATGATGTGCGATGTTAACGCTATCGGTCTGTAATTTTTTGCCTCTGCCTTATTTCCTCCTTTATGAAGTGGTGCTATCTCTGCTGTTTTTAGTATATCAGGAATAACGCCAGTATCTAGGCTTTGTCTCCACAGAATGTGAAGGGCCTGCGATAGTGTTTTTTTACAGCTCTTGATGAATATGGAGTTCCAAGAGTCCGGGCCTGGTGTAGAGTGCATAGGCATACTGTTTATGGCTTCTTCAAAATCTAGTGGGGATAGGGTGATGTCTGATATATGATTTGATGTTGGTACCATATACATGAAAAATTCATTTGGGTTATCAATCTTTAGTGCGTTTAATGGCTCGCTGAAAACAGAGTCGTACTGCTTCCTCAGTAGCTCGCTCATTTCTTTGTTGTCATCGGTGAAAGTTCCATCCCCCTTTCGCAGGGGCCCGATACTAGATGTGGTTTTTTATCTTGATTTTGCATAGGAGAAAAAATATTTCGGATTTCTCTCTATTTCATTGATGGCCTTTTGCTCTCTTTGCCTCTCCTGGGTTTTGTATGATTTTGTAGCTTGAGTTCAATTGTTTCTATTTCCCTACCTAACCTTCTTCGCCTTTCTTGAGATAGGGTGCGACTCTCAAGTTGTTCCGCGATTAGTTTTCTTCTCCTATATAGGGAACGACGTTCTCGTTCCAATCTGCATCTCTTCCTCTTTTTTCTTAGGGGGATGCGGTTTGAACATATTTCTAGTGCTACTGAGCTTATTTTTTTCCAGGCACTGGTTCAGGTTCGCATTTTCTAGCTGTTCTTCCCAGTTTATTTCTGTGAAGTCCTGGTTTATTTGCTCCCAGTTTATCTGTTTATTATTGAAGTTGAATTTGCTGAAATCTCCTCCACCGGGAATCTGGACTGGTTTTGAAGGTCTATTCCCCATGGTTGTCATAACTTCAATTAAGTTGTGATCTGAGTAACAGGTATTTGTAATCATTATGTTCCTGATCAATTCATCATTATTAGTGAAAATGAGGTCCAGCGTGTTCTCCTTCCTGGTTGGTTCTACTATTTGCTGGTTTAAGGCAAACCTGTCGCACATCCGTAGCAGGTCATTTGCATGTGCCTGTTCATTAAGGCTACTTCCTGGTATTCTTTCTGATATTACTGTATTAGCCAGGTGCTTCCATTTCAGGTGCCGTAGGTTGAAGTCCCCAAGCAGGATGATGTTCGGAGCTGGATTTGTGAGGTTTTCCAAGCAGTGTTCTACTTTCATTAGTTGGTCTTTAAACTGCTGAGGGTTTGCCTCCGGTGACTTATATACAAGGACAATAACTACATTTATAATCTCTATTTTGATTATCAGCACTTCCACCATATCATTTGAGGTGTTTAGCAGCTCAGTACAGATGAGTGTGTCTTTGATGTATAGGCTGACCCCACCCTGAAGCCGGTGTTTCCTATCACATCTGAAAAGATTGTACTCTGAGATCCATATTTCACCATCATGGTAGTCCTTTGTGTGGGTTTCTGTTAGGGCTGCAAACACTGCATTTGCCTCATGAAGGAGACCATCTATAAAGTGAACTTTGTTGGATTTGCGTGTTTTTATACCTTGAATGTTGGCAAATATAAATGATGTTATCGTGGTAGTGGAAGTGCTGGATGCCTTACTTGGTGTTAATATCTGAGGCTCTGGTAAGGGGGCCACTGTGTTTGCGTCCAGGGTGTGTTGTTTTCGAAGTGATTCGTCCAGTTTCGGTAGTGGGGCGAGTGTTGTGTGGTGTAGTACCTGTGTGTTTGTTGGTAATGTGTATTCCAGACTTGTGGGTATCTCCCTTCCCCTCTGTAATCCTGTGGTGGTTCCATCTGACTGTTCCTCTCTCTTATATTTTCTGCTCTGTTTCTGCCTTCCTCTAAAAAATTGCCAGTAGTGTCATACTGATCTTCCCGTCTATAACGTTGTGTACCTCTCACGTGGAATTCCGGACACTGAAGATTGTAGCATTTTTTGTCCCTAATTGAAAATTGACATAATTTGGGGTGGAAGTATCTACACCCTGTTCCAAAACGGCATGTACCCCTCGCCAACATGTTCCTGCATTTTCGAGGATGCAGAAAATGGCATTTTGTTCCTAATTTTCCATATTTGCATATTCCTTTAGCGTAGAATTTGCAAATGTGTTCCGGTTTTGCGTTTTTCAAGGTATTTATATCTGTGTCTGTCTTGTCTACCTCTTTATTGGAGCCATCTCCGCTTTTCGTCCCAATTCCTTCATTTATGCACTCTGTCTCACTGTTGCTCACATCGTTTATATTACCTGACTCTGCAATATTGCTGCTATTATGTACTACAATACCCTCTTCCTCCACATTACTGCTGCGGTTCTCTAAACTATCTGTTCCTGGGTTTTGGTCGTTAACCAATGTTGTCTTATCCCAGTCTGCATATATCACTGGTAGCTTGTCTGTGAATGGTAATCTCTGTGACTCGGGAATGTTTTTCATCAGTTTAGTTATGTTCTCTAACATTAATCTGTCATCTTTGCAGACCCAGTAAATTCCTTGCCTTTTTGTGCATCCTGGAGATACTTCTGTACAGCCCAGGTGAAATCTCATGTTACAGATGCAACACGTTACGCCTACATTACGTTTTCCCAGTACTCCCGAGCACTCGCCACACCTCTCCATTGTCTGATGTATTGTTGTATTTGTGGTTTACTGTGTGGATCACTTGTTGATGTCAGTCCTTTTAACTCTTTATAAAGTTATATGTATATTTTTATATTTAATATTTATAATACTATATGTATACCGTAGATTTGTAATATTATGTATGTTATTTTGTTCAAACTTTATGGCAGGTACTTAGCGTAGGGTAGCGAAGCTGGTCCCCGGTGCGGTACAGGTGACCTCTTGTCGTCCCAGGTTGATGTCACCAGTTTCCAGCTACTCGATTTATAACACTGATTTTTCTTTGCTTGTATTCTTACAAGGGATTTTCCGCCTAATTTCCGGCTTGCAATGGTATTCACTCACTTTATTCTAATTATTAGATTCACATTTCCATAGTACACTATATGATTTCCGTATTTTATCCCTGTGGGACGTGCCCTGGGGTAGGCCTCGCGTGGCTTGTGGAAACAGCCTACTGATGCCGCCTCTTGCCACTATTCTATATTTCTAGCATTCTATATTTATAATATTCTATGCACGATTTTCCTTCACTTCCAACTTATATGTTGTTGTGGTACCCGTTCCACTTCACTGTTCCACGAATCACCGTTCACTATTTTTTTTTCTCATACACGCACGTACACAAAGCCTCATGCACTGGCCCACACGTGGTCTCCCGTTTATTATCTATTTAACACAAAGTTCCGTTGATAATGACTGTTTTCAAATTTTCCAGCGGGTCACTATGCACTTGTTATGCCTGTAATCGGTAATCCAAGGCTGTGGTCCTAAGAAATCCCGGTTAATGTCACGATTTTAACGGAGCGCGCGCGGTACGACTTCCCTCCCTCAACCTCCCTGACAACCCACAAGTCTGGAATGGAATAATGAGATACCCACAAGTCTGGAATACACATTACCAACAAACACACAGGTACTACACCACACAACACTCGCCCCACTACCGAAACTGGACGAATCACTTCGAAAACAACACACCCTGGACGCAAACACAGTGGCCCCCTTACCAGAGCCTCAGATATTAACACCAAGTAAGGCATCCAGCACTTCCACTACCACGATAACATCATTTATATTTGCCAACATTCAAGGTATAAAAACACGCAAATCCAACAAAGTTCACTTTATAGATGGTCTCCTTCATGAGGCAAATGCAGTGTTTGCAGCCCTAACAGAAACCCACACAAAGGACTACCATGATGGTGAAATATGGATCTCAGAGTACAATCTTTTCAGATGTGATAGGAAACACCGGCTTCAGGGTGGGGTCAGCCTATACATCAAAGACACACTCATCTGTACTGAGCTGCTAAACACCTCGAATGATATGGTGGAAGTGCTGATAATCAAAATAGAGATTATAAATGTAGTTATTGTCCTTGTATATAAGTCACCGGAGGCAAACCCTCAGCAGTTTAAAGACCAACTAATGAAAGTAGAACACTGCTTGGAAAACCTCACAAATCCAGCTCCGAACATCATTCTGCTTGGGGACTTCAACCTACGGCACCTGAAATGGAAGCACCTGGCTAATACAGTAATATCAGAAAGAATACCAGGAAGTAGCCTTAATGAACAGGCACATGCAAATGACCTGCTACGGATGTGCGACAGGTTTGCCTTAAACCAGCAAATAGTAGAACCAACCAGGAAGGAGAACACGCTGGACCTCATTTTCACTAATAATGATGAATTGATCAGGAACATAATGATTACAAATACCTGTTACTCAGATCACAACTTAATTGAAGTTATGACAACCATGGGGAATAGACCTTCAAAACCAGTCCAGATTCCCGGTGGAGGAGATTTCAGCAAATTCAACTTCAATAATAAACAGATAAACTGGGAGCAAATAAACCAGGACTTCACAGAAATAAACTGGGAAGAACAGCTAGGAAATGCGAACCTGAACCAGTGCCTGGAAAAAATAAGCTCAGTAGCACTAGAAATATGTACAAACCGCATCCCCCTAAGAAAAAAGAGGAAGAGATGCAGATTGGAACGAGAACGTCGTTCCCTATATAGGCGAAGAAAACGAATCGCGGTACAACTTGAGAGTCGCACCCTATCTCAGGAACGGCGAAGAAGGTTAGGTAGCGAAATAGGAAAAATTGAACTCAAGCTACAAGAATCATACAAAACGCAGGAGAGGGAAAGAGAGCAAAAGGCCATCAGTGAAATAGAGAGAAACCCGAAATATTTTTTCTCCTATGCAAAATCAAGATCAAAAACCACATCTAGTATCGGGCCCTGCGAAAGGAAGATGGAACTTTCACCGATGACAACAAAGAAATGAGCGAGCTACTGAGGAAGCAATACGACTCTGTCTTTAGCGAGCCATTAAACGCACTAAAGATCGATAACCCAAATGAATTTTTCATGGATATGATACCAACATCAAATCATATATCAGACGTCACCCTATCCCCACTGGATTTTGAAGAAGCCATAAACAGTATGCCTATGCACTCCGCACCAGGCCCGGATTCTTGGAACTCCATATTCATCAAGAACTGTAAAAAACCACTATCACAGGCCCTTCACATTCTGTGGAGACAAAGCCTAGATACTGGCGTTATTCTGATATACTAAAAACAGCAGAGATAGCACCACTTCATAAATTAGGAAATAAGGCAGAGGCAAAAAAATTACAGACCGATAGCACTAACATCCACATCATAAAAATTTTTGAGAGAGGGCTAAGAAGTAAGATCACAAAATACAATGAATCACAGCATCTCCATAACCCGCGACAACATGTTTCAGAACAGGGCGCTCTTGCCTGTCGCAGTTGCTGGACCACTATGATATGGCATTAGATGCTATGGAAGACAAACAAAACGCTGATGTAATTTACACAGATTTGCAAAAGCTTTTGATAAATGTGACCATGGTGTTATTGCCCATAAAATGCGCTCAAAGGAATTACCGGAAAAGTAGGCAGATGGATCTACAATTTCCTGACCAACAGAACCCAATGTGTAATAGTCAACAAAATAAAATCCAACCCGTCAACCGTTAAGAGCTCAGTCCCCCAGGGTACTGTGCTTGCTCCAGTACTTTTTCTCATCCTTATATCGGACATAGACAAGAGACACAACTCTATAGCACTGTATCATCCTTTGCAGATGACACTAGGATCTTCATGAGAGTAGGCAACATAGAGGACCGGCGAACCTCCAGTCAGATGTAGATCAGGTCTTTCTATGGGCTACAGAAAATAATATGGTGTTTAACGATGAAAGTTCCAGCTCATGCGCTATGGAAAAAATGAAAATAAAACTGAACCACGTACAAAACTCAGGCAAATCATAACATAGAACGAAAAGGCAATGTAAAGGATCTGGGTTACTCATGTCGGAAGACATCTACCTTTAAAGAACACAATAAAGTAGCCGTCACAACTGCAAGAAAAATGACAGGTTGGATAACAAGAACTTTTCTCACTAGAGATGCTATACCGATGATGACACTTTTCAAAACGCTTGTGCTCTCTAGAGTGGAGTACTGCTGCACAATGACAGCCCCTTTCACTGCGGGTGAAATTGCGACCTGGAGAGCGTGCAGAGATCCTTTTACTGCTAGAATCCACTCGGTAAAACATCTAAACTATTGGGACCGACTAAAGAGCCTAAATCTGTATTCCCTTGAGCGCAGGCGGAGAGATACATAATAATTTACACGTGGAAAATATTAGAGGGGCTGGTCCCAAACCTGCACACAGAAATAACTCACATGAACCAGAAGACATGGAGGATGTGCAGAATACCCCGTTGAAAGCAGAGGTGCAACTGGTACTCTGAGAGAGAACTCTATCAACATCAGAGGCCCGAGACTGTTCAACACGCTCCACACACATAAGGGGACATAACTGGCAAACCCCTCACAGTGTTCAGGAGAGAACTGGATAAGCCCTCCAAAGGATACCTGATCAACCAGGCTGTGACTCATACGTCAGGTCTGCTGAGCAGCCGCGTCCAACAGCCTGGTTGATCAGTCCAGCAACCAGGAGGCCTGTCGATGACCGGGCCGCGGGGACGATAAGCCCCGGAAAAAGCACCTCAAGGCAAGGTAAGGTACCCTTAGCTCTAGCACTAATCTTGTTAAAAACCCCGTTTTTAACGTTCAAAACTCCGTTTAAAAAAGTTTAACGTCCCCGGTAACATACTAATAGTTTAAAGGATTTGAACAGCACCACAACTTGGAGGAGAATAAAGTGATAGGTTACAATATAACATGATACCAGGGGAATATCGGCCTTTTACACTGAAGTAGGTGAGAACATAAATCTCTCTCAAAACACAAC
>WNGS01024782.1:0-13955 GCA_020271785.1 Procambarus virginalis | reverse complement strand
CAGTCGAAAACTTTATTAATATCAGCTTGAAGTTTTTCATGTCTTCAGCCGAGGTAATTTTCATACTGATTTTTGTGTCATCTGCAAAGGATGATACGAAGCTGTGACTTGTATTTTTGTCTATATCTGATATGAGAATAAGGAAAAGCAGCGGTGCAAGGACTGTACCCTGAGGTACAGAGCTTTTAACTGCACTTGGACTAGATTTTATATGGTTGACCGTTACTCGCTGAGTCCTGTTTGACAGAAAACTGAGTATCCAGCGTCCTACTTTACCGTTATTCCCATTGACTTCATTTTGTGTGCTATCACGCCATGGTCACATTTATCGAAAGCCTTTGCGAAGTCCGTGTATATCACATCAGCATTCTGTTTTTCTTCTAATGCCTCAGTGACTTTATCGTAGTGCTCAAGTAGCTGTGAGAGGCACGATCTTCCGCTCGAAATCCATGTTGGCCTGGGTTGTGAAGGTCATTGGTCTCCATGAAATTGGTGACCTGACTCCTAATCACTCTCTCAAATACTTTTATTATGTGCGATGTCAGTGCAACTGGTCTATAATTCTTTGCCAATGCTTTGCTCCCTCCCTTGTGTAGAGGGGCTATGTCTGCCACTTTAAGTGCATCTGGTATCTCTCCCGTGTCCAAGCTCTTCCTCCACACTATACTGAGTGCCTGTGCTACCGGCACTTTGCATTTCTTTATAAATATTGAATTCCATGAGTCTGGACCTGGGGCCGAGTGCATGGGCATGTTTTCAATTTCTCTTTCAAAATTTAGTGCGCTCGTGTTGATATCAGTTATATTTACAGGGTTTGGATATCACGCATAAAGAAATGTCTGGATCTTCTACTTTCATGTTGTTTATTGGAGTGCTAAACATGTCCTCATACTGCTTTTTTAGGATTTCACTAATTTCTTTGTCATCCTCCGTGTATGAACCTTCACTTGTACGAATAGGTCCAATACTGGCAGTAGTTTTTTGCTTTTGATTTCGCATATGTGAAGAAGTATTTTGGATTTTTCTTATTTCCTGAATTGCTTTCTGTTCTAACTGCCTTTCTTCAGTTTCATATGAGTGTTTCAATTTCCCGCTCGATTTCTTCAATCTCCCTATTTAAATTATTCTTCTTTGACGGGAAATTCGTGTCTGCATAAGCAGTTCCGTTATTCTTTTCCTGCGTTTATAGTGTCTTCTGCGTTCTCTTTCTACGTTGGATCTCTTTCTGGCTTTCCTCAAAGGAACATGTTTCAGACAGACTTGATACGCTTCCGAAGTCAGTTTTTCTATTCCTTCTGTAGGACTTTTATTACTTAAAACAGTTTCCCATGGAATGTTTTTAAGTTCCCTGTTTATTATCTCCCAGTCTATCCTTTTATTATTAAAATTGAATTTACTGAATAGCCCCTCTCGCTTTATCAACGTTTTAGGTCTATTCTGAGTATTGATGGTAGTTTGCACTTCAATGAGCTTGTGATCTGAATATGTGGTATCTGATATCGTAATGTCTCTGATAATGTCTTCATTGTTCGTAAAGACCAGATCGAGAATATTTTTATTTCTCGTTGGCTCCGATATCTGCTGAGTGAGTGAAAATTTGTCACAGAATCTAAGTAGTTCTCTAATCTGTGGTTGGTTAGGTCCTGATAGATTCCCTGGTATAATATTATTGTTTGCTATTCTCCACCTGAGACTAGGCAAGTTGAAGTCACCTAAGAAGATAATATCAGGTATTGGGTTCTCCAAATTATCAAGGCTATTCTCTATTTTGTTTATCTGTTCTGTGAATTCCTCAGCCGTTGCATCTGGCGGTTTGTATATTAGAATAATCACTAAATTTATTTTCTCTATTTTTAATCCCAGTACCTCTACCACCTCATTTGTAACGTTTAGGAGCTCCGAGCACACAAGGTCTTCCCTAATATACAGACCCACTCCTCCATGTGACCTAATTTTCCTATCACACCTGTATAGGTTATATCCTGGAATCCAGATCTCACTGTCCAAGAATTCCCCTGCATGGGTTTCTGTGAAAGCTCCAAATACTGCATTTGACTCCGTGAGGAGGCCATTTATGAACTGTACTTTATTGTTTGTTCTTGTTTTCAGTCCTTGTATGTTGGCAAAGATGAATGAGGTTACTCTGTTAGTGATAGTTTGACTGGGAGACTTTTCGGCAAGCCCATTATGCGTGGACATATTGAGTTTGTTCTGACCAGTGCTGATTGTTGTAGGGCAGTTGCCTGTTGTAGTTGTGGTTCCCTTTCGGTGTGTATTGTATCTGTAATTCTGGTATGCAAGTGGGTCTGGCATCCAGTTCCATACATTCTCCATGCTCCTCCTTTTGAATTCTCTTTCGGTCTGGTATAAAAAATTTATCGAATTTCCTCCAAATTCATTATCCTGCTTGCCACTCTTTATGTAGCGTTCCGTGCCTTTCACGTGAAAGTATGGGCAGCTGAGGTCATAGCATTTTCTGTCCTCCAGTGAGGTTTGGCACATCTCAGGATGGAAAAACCTACATATTGATCCAAATCGACACTCACCTTTCCTAAGCATATTTAAACATTTTTTGGGATGTTGATAACTGCATTCTAATCCTTTCTTATTACCAGCATCTATGTCTGCATATGCCCTTTGCATAAAATTTGCATAAGTCTGTCCTTCTGTTCTGACTCTCTCTATCGGGAACCGTTGTAGTGTCTGTACCTACCGAGCTGTCAGTGCTGTCTGTTACACTTTCTAGTTTACTGTCATCCACATCCGGGCCTACTGAGTCAGAGTTTACAACTTCCTGAGTTTCAGCCTCAGTTTCATCCCTGACTATAGCCTCCGCCCCTGGTATATTACAATTGTTGTTCCTTTCCCACTCCTTCTGGATGGCTGGTAGGCTTCCAATGAACGATGTTTTCCGTTCATGCGTCATGTTATCTAGAAGGTTTTTTAGGATATTCCAAGCTGGCTGGTCATGTTTACACACCCAGAGCAAGTGGCCAGCTCTCAGTGCCGCAGTGTTACTCACTCCTGTACAAGCCGAATGAAATCTATTCTTACAGATATAACATTCAATTCCCGTTGCCTTCGACTTTAAGGAGATGTTACAGTGGCCACAAATTTGTTTATTTACTCCCATTTTGCCTTGTTTTGTTGTATATATCTATATATTTATAATATTATATGTATACCGTATGTTTGTAAAGTATATATGTTATTTGTTCTCTACAGTATGGTCAGTACTTATCACACGGTCGAGGGTGAGGGAGGGTCCCAGAGGCTGTACCGTTGACACTTGTTGTCCCAGGCCGCGGCTGGAGGCCCTCAGTTGCCAGTTACTTGGGTTATAACACTGATATATTAATTCGCTTGTATTACAATAAGGGATTTTCTGCTTTATTCCCGACTTGCAATAGTATTCACTTTCTCTATTACTAATTTCTCGATCCACATTCCCCTATTACACTTGTTGGAAACCAATTTGCTAGTAAGCACACACACACACGGCGGCCACACAGGATGTGGGCCTAAGGCTGGGTTCTGGCACCACGAGGTGGACTCCACACAAATTCACTTGTTATTTTCCTTAAAGCACAAAAGTCGGATGTCAATCACTATGGTATATTGTTTAATAAGTTGAGATGCACTTTATGAGTTATCTGACTGTGTTTAGTTCCTGTATCACTGAAATATCCCGAGATATATAGTGGTGTTTTTAGTATTCGTTGGAACAAGGTCGTTGCTCCCCACTGTGTGTTTTGGTATGCTTGACGGCTCCAGGCTCCGCACCCTAACAATGTCGCTTGAAGTGTAGTGTACCGTCGTCCATATCCGTGTTGGGTTACCGCTCTGCTGCCAGTACCGGGGTCAACAGCGCACCTGTTATCGGTGTGGTCACGAGGGTCATCTGGCTGCAGCGTGCGACGTGGGAGCGACTGGTCGGTTTCATGTTTTTCGTGTGGAGGATTTTCCGCCCTGTTGCGTTCGGACGGTTCTGAGGACGAAGTGGGTGCTGTGCCTGAGGCGCCTGATTGCCTGTCTGCTGCTCCGCCTGTTGAGGCGAATTCTACAGCCCGCGCGACACGTCAGGTGACTGCTGTGGCCCCTGGGGTTGTTGGGCCGGTGTGTGTGGGTGTCGGGCCGTCGCTAAGCTGCGTGTAGTGACGGATGTCCCAGTGGGAGGTCCATGTCCCGCCCCCGCCTGTGGATGTGATACCGGCTCCCGGGGACGCGGGTTCTGCTGTTTTAGAGGGGATGCTTCGGCAGGGGGAGGTGCCTGCCGTGCCTGTGTGTGTTGGTGACTGTAGTTCTGCTCTTTCCATCCCTTTGCAGAAGCGTGCGCATCGGTCTTCTAAGGCTGTTTCCAAGGATGATGCGGACAGTGTGGGTGATTGTGGCCTCTGTGGACTCTTTTGGACTGTGAAGATGGTGGCCGTGCCTGCGTTTGGACGGGCACGGCCTTTCAAATAGTGCCCGGGCACGGGCACTATCCTTTTGTCCCTAGGATATTTCTCATATTTTTGGCAGATCATCATATTGGTACCCTGGTACTGTGGTCTGTCTCCGGGTCAAAAGCACCTAATTTCTGCAATCCGACTATAGGAGGATAAAGAGGGCCATAGTTCCTCTAAGCACGGACTTCGTTGCTGAGTTGGGACCTCAGCAGCAGTTCTCGTCACCAGTTGATACTCGCACCCTACACGTCGGTCAGAGATGATGATATTTACTTAGGTAGGGAATTACCTTTCTTTTTTCAGAGCATGAAAGTTCGCTAATTCTGTAAGTATCATATTTCCTTCAGTGGGAAAACTTGCTTATGTTCTATAGAGACTCGGCAAGGTATGCCTACATTCTTGGACTACCTAATTCACTTTTGGAGCAATTTAATGTTCATTTGTTTTAGAAACTCAGTTTCATTTACTTAGTAGGATTTTCTTGCCCTTATTCTCCTACAGTGAGTACCGGGTACAAGATTTCGTGCGATCTTGATTATAATCATTTACCATCTTGAAATTAACATTAATTGATAACGATTCCACAGAATAGGTACCAGTTGCCACGTTGTCCTGTTTCTGACATTCACCTTATCACAACAGTATATTCGTTTTACATTTATCTGGTAATTTTCACCATGTTTCGTCTCCAAGCTTCCGTACTAATCCAGCAGGTGAAATAGGGAACTTAAGTCGTGCCAAGAGGACCGAATTACAAACTCTTGCACATGAATATCAATTAGATGTTCCCCATGGAGCCAACAAGAATGAGATACACAACATTCTCTTAGATCACTTTTTAGATGAAGGGGTAATAGAATCTGACACTCACGAACATTACACAATTGCAGATAAACAAGATTTGGCCACTATGAAACTTAAACTCGAACTTGCCAAGATCAAGCGGGAGCAACAAAAGGAAGCAGCTGCAATCAAGGAACGTGAGGCAGCCCTGGCAAAGGAAGCTCTCCAGCTCAAGAAAGAAGAGGCCGCATTACTCAAGAAACAACAGGAACGTGAGATGGCCCTTAAGAAGGAAGAGACTGCACTACTGCGTGAGCGTGAGCGAGTACAGCTGGAAGTAAAACAACGTCACCTGGAGACGCAACGCGAACATGAAAAACAGCAAGCGGATCTGGCTCTAGCATGTCGTCGACAAGAACTAGAGTTGGAAACTACACACCAAGCTCAACGCCAGCAAGCTACCGCCAGTCTTCCCGTAAGTTTCAATGTCTCCCATGCAAGTAAGTTAATGCCACCATTCGTAGAGACAGAGATTGACGTCTTTTTACCACATTTGAGACCCTTGCTAATCAACTTAGCTGGCATGCCGACCAATGGGCTACCCTTTTCAGAGTACATCTTACAGGTAGAGCTGCAGTCATCCTCAGTACTTTGGCATCTGAGAATGACTACCAGACCCTGAAGCAAGCAGTGTTGGACGCCTACCTTCTCTCCACCGAAAGCTACCGACGAAAATTCCGTGATCATCTTAAGGCAAGTACCACCACCTTTCTAGAATTTGCCAACACCAAAAGGAGATATTTTATGAAATGGCTGAAAGCAGCACATGTCTCTACCTTTGCAGAACTCGTCAACGTCATGCTAGTTGAAGAATTCTTGAGGCGTGTACCTCCTCCGGTCCGTTTATATTTCGCAGATAAAGAAGAGACCGATTACGTAAAATGTGCGAAGTCGGCTGACATCTACAGCCTCATCCACCGGCTGACACCTACAGCCTCATCCACCGGCTGACACCAGAACCACCTACCAGTAAGAAGTCTTGGTACAGTTACGAGAAAGTGAATACAGATCAAGCTAGCTCGCAATTGTACTGTAAGTATTGTAGACTCTATGGACATACCATAGATAAGTGTGGTAAGTCTCAATACAAAAGTAATACTGAATCTACTAAACCCAAACAGACTCCTCCTAAGTCCGGTAAGCCTGTGATGAATGTTGGTGTTCATGCTAATGATCTTTCTCTCTTCAGTAAACATCTGTATCCTGGAACTGTCTCTACCAACGGTTCAGATTCGGAGGGACGTTTCAAGCTGAAGATCTTGAGGGACACAGCGGCTCTTCAATCAATAATCTTGAAATCAGTTGTGCCCAATGTCGCCTACACCGGGGAAACCGTCTTCATCACTGACCTCACTCCTACCACTCCTTATCCACTTGCCAGAGTCCACCTGGATTGTCCCTTCCTGACCGGTGAAGTCCAAGTCGCCATCAGGGAAAAGCCTTTTCCCATGCCTGGAGTGCAACTTCTCCTGGGCAACGACTTGGCAGAAGACCTGCAACCGACCAACCTGATCGTCATGGACAAACCCCAGGTGTGTACCTCTGTAATGGATAATCCCATCTTTGAGTATGTTCCAGCAAAGGTTTAAGAGAGTGATGAAGTTTCTCCTCCGGTTTTAGTGACCACCCGTGCACAAGCTACACGACCGCAAACAGCTGACTCCACTGCTACCGCTGTCCCTCAAGACACTCTGAAACTACCCCCGAATCTTTGCGCTTTGGAGTTCTGTAAGTTACAGAGGGAAGATCTTACTTTGACACCATTATTCTTCCAGGCTGAGACTCAACCTGACAGTATTCCTGGGTTCTTCCTAGAGAACGAGTTGCTCTACCGCAGATACAGACCCAGTAAACTGAAGGAAGAGGATGATTGGGCCAAAGTCGAACAACTAGTGATTCCTACCAGCCTGCGGCCCACTATTCTACACCTGGCCCACGGAGCACTTTCACACTACGGTTTTAACAAAACCTACCACGGAATTCGACAAGACTACTACTGGCCAGGTATGGTTAACAATGTCAAACAGTACGTCAAACAGTGTCACACATGTCAGATGGCAGGTAACCCGAGCATCTCTATCCCCAGAGCACCACTAATACACCCATTCAGGTGCCTGCAGAACCTTTCCACAGACTTATTATAGACTGTGTTGGTCCTTTACCTCGGACCAGTTCTGGCAACGCCTATATGCTAACCATCCTGTGTCCTACCACCAGATTCCCCATAGCAGTTCCAGTAAAGAACATTACGGCTGCTACTGTGGTGAAACACTTACTGAAGATCTTCACCCAGTATGGATTTCCAAGGGAGGTTCAGAGTGACTGTGGCACCAACTTCACCAGTGATCTCTTCAAGCGGACACTGGAAGAGTTCAACATCACACAGGTACTGTCCAGCCCCTATCATCCTGCTTCACAGGGTTCTCTTGAGCGTAGTCATCAGACTATTAAAGCACTCCTAAAGAAGTTTTGCAATGAGACCTCTAAGGATTGGGATAAACAACTTGACCTCATTATGTGTATTTTCAGAAGTCTTCCAAATGAGTCTCTAGGAGTATCTCCTTATGAGATGCTCTACGGACGTAAGTGCCATACTCCTCTCAAAGCTTTCAAGGACTCTCTACGTGATGCCACCTTCAGTGAGCATCAGAATGTGCCCCAGTTTCTTCAACACCTACAACACATTCTAGAGAGGGTGCATACCTTTGCTAAGAACATTCTATTGAAAGCCCAAGAGAGGATGAAGACTCATTACGACCAGAACAGCAAAGTAAGAAAATTTAAACCAGGAGACTTCGTGCTTGCCTATTTTCCTATCCCAGGTTCTCCCTTGCAAAACAGGTTTTCAGGACCCTACCGCATCAAGGAGTGCAGAAACAACCACAACTACGTTCTAGAGACTCCAGATAGGCGGCGGAAGACCCAGTTGTGCCACGTCAACCTCCTGAAGCTATATAATGGTACTCCTCCCATTGTGTTGGTAGCATATTCTACCTTTAAAGGTTCATCCAAGGTTCCTGCCCGCCATCTGAGGAGCTGGAGGAACTCGACAACCTATGATAACCATCTTTGTAACCTATATGTAACTCCTTTTTTGTAACTAAGTTCAAATAAAGCAAATATATATGTGTACACACAAAAGAATGGGGGTGGTAGGAGAAGAAAATATTAGTGTTCAGTGAGAAACCACAAGGTCTCCTCTGAATACGTTTTATTTTCTTCTCCGAGGCTATGGGTCCCCACATTGGCACCAGAGGTGGTACCCTCACAAAAAAAAAAAAAAAAAAATATATATATATATATATATATATATATATATATATATATATATATATATATATATATATATATATATATATATATATATATATATATATATATATATATATATATATATATATATATGAATGAAAACTCACACCCCAAGTGACTCGAACCTATACTCCCAGGAGCAACGCAACTGGTATGTACAGGGACGCCTTAAACCGCTTGACCATCACGACCGGACATAAGGAAGTGATAGCCTGAGCTATATGAACCACTTCCCCGCTGGCACTTGGATGGTTATGATGAGGGAGGCACAGGTCATTTTGGGAAATGACGCATGTGGAGGACGTGTCCTCCCGAACCTCGTGAAGGACGAGGAGTGCTTGGAGCACTTCGAGGAGAAAGGCGGAGTGTTCGACGCCTGCGGGGACGAGAAAGGAATCGCCATGGAGGCGTTCCCTGACTGTGCTGTAATTCCGAGGCAGTGCGACGGACGAGGAGGGCGTGGATCTGATAAGGTCGACGAGGAGATGTCTGACGGCCTGGGAATGGATCACCCCGTCATGGAACCCGGAGAGCGAGTGGAGGGCGAAGGCAGCCCAGAAGGTGAGGTACAGGTGACCCTCACCGGTTCTCCTGGGGTGGACCGCACACGTCTCGAGGAGGTGCAGCAGGCAGAATTCCCCAAGTTGATTTGTAAGGCCAAAGGAGGACGTGTTGGTCCCGAGAAAGCTACTCACTTTAACAGGCAAGAAGGCATATTAGTAAGACAGTGTAAACCTGTAAGGATGGACGTCGGAAAAGCCTCTTCAAGTACGAGAGACCAAGTAGCGTTGCCAGCCAAGTGCAGAGCGGCAGTGTTGAGTCCGTTGCACGCTGTTGACTCTGCGGGTCACCTAGGGGTGACCACGAAGCGACGTTCAACGTCGAGAGAAGTGGCTGGGCAACTACAACATCTTTTCTCTTGGGCGAGGAGGCCCAGAGAAACTCAGTTTGACAGTGGAAATACATTCCGGTCTGAGTGTTTCAGACGAACAGCGACGAACTGGGGAGTGATGCAGATTCGGTCGTTGCCCTACCTATCGCAGTCGAAGGAGGTGGTCGGAAGACTCCACTCCACCTCGGAGACAACTCTGAAAATGTTCTGCGTAGAGCAGGAAGACGAGTGGGAAGAGACAGCGGACCCTGTTTTGTTGGCCATTCGCAAAGCACTGGCAGAACCGTTAAACTTCTCACAGTTCCAGCTGGTGAACGGACGTGAGGTGTGGAGCCCTCGGTCCGTAATAGGTAAGCAGTGGACGCCCAGGATGACCTTAAAGACGGTCTGCAGACACATGAGGAGTGTCACACATTGGCGGCTGCAATACTGGCTGGAAGTCAACCTTTTCAGTGGAAAGGACAACGTAGTCGCAGATGCGTTGTCCCGCATGCACTAACCAGACATGACTCTTATTTTAAGGGGAGGGGTATGTGACGGTGTCCCCCCCCCTTCTAATTCTCCCACGCCTGCTGTAAGAGTCATGTCCACTATTCCCGAGCGTTCTCTACGTTGCAGGCAGCAGTTGAACATATGTGGGAGAGAGTAGTATTCTCGATGAGCCGAGAAATTCGTGAAAGAAGAATATTTTGCCCTGTGGGATAGGTCCTTTAGGGAGCCAAAATGGCGCTGGCGAGTCTGTTCTCCCGCCAAAACGGTGTGACGTCAGTGTCGCCAGATTGGTCTCCGTCAGCGACGTGGCACTGGGAGCCAATGAAAACCTACTTTGGAAAATGTGACGTCACATAGGCAGGGGGAGTCCAGCCGTAGCGGCGCTTTCGCGCCATCAGTCTCACACGACGCGTCCGAGAGGCAGGACGTGCGACCGGTCATTATGTTTGAGTGACGGATTACCGAGCTCCGGTGGATGTAAGCGTCTCCTGTTGTTAGTGCGCACTCTGTGAGGTCTTCCTGCAACCCAGATGTGGCTCAGATAAGGAATTGACAGAATATTGAGCAACAAGTGCTCAGGGACAGGTGCGTTGCAAGAAGTGGGCCGGGCACTGACGCGTGCAACGTCCTTGACGGTTCACCAAAATAGGAGACAGTTTAGTGGCTGGGCCATTCTGCCGTGAGTGAACCGGGTTGACCGCCTTGTCAACCAGGTTGAACGTGTGATCGACGATCCTGTCAAGTTTGACAGTAACCCTACCTTCGTGGAACCCTACGAGTCAACAGTTGGATGCAAGCACGTCGAGAAGTCTTCCCAAATACCTAGTGACATACCTAGACGACGAGGGAATTGACAGTGTAGTGAGCTTCAAGTGCTCTGAAGTCGGGTGCTGTGCGTGTGGAGCTTAAGCAGTATCGTCTGGGACGGCTGATAACTTCTCAGTGACTTCGTAGTGGTGAGAGGCAGTTCCTCTGGGAGTACAGTGACAAGGGACTATTTGGGAAACGTACGACGACCGCCGAGACGTAGGCTGGCTGCCGTAGTTGGGAGGAAAGTTGACGGCCAGGAGACCGACTTCAACCCTGCGACGTACTGTAGAGGAAGGAGCACGGACCTGCAGTGTACAGAAAGCGGCGAGACGCGAAAATCCTAAGGCGTTGGCTTGTGTTTCTGGAGGGTGTACAAGGCGAGAGCCTGGACCAGGAGCTACAACCCAACTGTCATCCTAGGATAGGTGAAGTAGGTGTTTACAGTTACCCTCCCATTTCCCCTTTAGTTAGCTATATATATACTTGTCAGAATATTTTATATGTCGTGAGCAAGTCTCACCTGAGTCTAAGTCACAGAGAGCACAGTGTGTGGTGAGGCTACCCAGAGCGCTCACAGTATCAGTTTACATATATATCTATGTGTGGGTGTGTTCAAGCACCAGGATTCATTAATGAATTTACTGTGACTATTATTCATTTCCTGTGATTATTATTATTATATATATCAGTAGTAAGCCAGTTATTGGTACTAGGCTATTGAGCCCAAACTTTATATAATGTGTTTACTTTACTTTATTATTAATGTGTGTTGATCTCCCTGATTTATTTATATAAATGCCTGTGTATTGATCTCCATGATTTATTGATATAAATGCCTGTGTATTGATCTCCATGATTTATTGATATAAATGCCTGTGTATTGATCTCCATGATTTATTGATATAAATGCCTGTGTATTGATCTCCATGATTTATTGATATAAATGCCTGTGTATTGATCTCCATGATTTATATATATATATATATATATATGCCTGTGATTCGATCAATGATTTATCTATGACATGCCTGTGTACTGAATAATCTCGTATACTTGAAGTGATTGCCAGTGATATATCCTAAAGAGGACGTATAGATTTAAAGATAAGTTCAGTGATCAAGCGAGTGCATTCACAGTAAATATTATTAAGAATAGAGTAATCTTTTGGTACGGTGAAAAGTCACTGTGAGTGCAGTGTGAATAAGATATTGATCGTGAGGCCTGTGAAGTGGTGTATCGCAACCCAGTGGAGTCATAAGTATGCCATGTGAATGTTAAATACAGTGTCTTGCGAAAAGTTAAATAAACGGTGATCGCGACAGAATTAGAAAACAAGTACTAGTCTTTTCTCACGGTCGCGAGGGCCCCGATCAGCTGATATCTGACAGGTGACGCGAGGGGCTGCTGGATGTTGCCATATCGGTGCGCCCAGATTATTTTGCTGCGGATTGAGCAACTGTTATACAATGATCCTGATATGTCTTTTGATGCATATATATTTCTCGTTGTCTTTTAAGTAAAATACCAAAACTCTTTTGTGTTTGATATCATCCCCTCCATTTATCTTGCGACCGCCAAAAGGAAATAGAAGAGTGACAGAAGTAATTACTTGCCTGAGACCAAACTAGTCGAAATTGCTCTTACCACAATTACACCTCACCACTGCAGTGTTACTGGACACCTAAAACACCAGTTGGTGACCTTGAAGGCTGTGTGATAGTTCTCTGCCGGGGCGGGCCACAAATTGAGGAAACAATCTGTGTCTCCACTCATCTTACAACTTAAGGCCGGTTGTGAGATCGACTGGGGGTACTCTCCTGGGCGTGCAGTGGAGCCTAGAGGATCGAGGGAAGACCCGTAGAACGACGGTGAGTAAGGGTTATTGTCAGAGCAACCACCTCGAGAGGGGATCCAGTCTACCGTTGCTTTTACCCTTAACCCAAGAACCGTGAAACCCCGACAATATATATATATATATATACCTGCATTTGGGTGAGGTGACATGCTACAATGGTTTTAGATGAGGTGAAAACAAACTTTCAACAAAACACAGAACACGGAACTGAATACATGAGGGTGTTCGCTTCTCCTACTAAAGGGAAGAATAGATCTGTAACTGCAGATGGCCTATTGGCCCATATTTCTTGATGCTTCTATATTGGAGCGGAGTCTTGAAGTGGGTAGAAGAGAGTTGTGCATTAATTGGCTGTTGATTGCTGGTGTTGACTTCTTGATGTGTAGTGCCTCGCAGATGTCAAGCCGCCTGCTGTCGCTGTATCTATCAATGATTTCTGTGTTGTTTGCTAGGATTTCTCTGGTGATGGTTTGGTTGTGGTAAGAGATTATATGTTCCTTAATGGAGCCCTGTTGTTGCTTATGCATTGCTATATATATATATATATATATATATATATATATATATATATATATATATATATATATATATATATATATATATATATATATATATATTTATATATATATTATATATATATACATATATATATATATATATATATATATATATATATATATATATATATATATATATATATATATATAGGGGGGTACCACCTCTGGTGCAATTATAGGGACCCACAGCCTCAGAGATGGGAACACAGAGCATTCAGGGAAAAACTTGCCATTTAACTCTGAATACATGAGGGTGTTCGCTTCTCCTACCACCCCCCTTTTTTATGGTGTACACTTTATTAAGCACGGTTATACAGTTACATATCTGATTGTATACAAAAAAATGAGCATTAAGAGGACACAAAAATAGTTTGCTTCCTAGAGGCTGTAGATTTCCTCGAACTCCTCCGACGTTGGGCAGGAACCGAGGATGCAGCGAGCATTCCCCCTCTGGATCGCGACACTGAGGCGCTGAAAGAGAAAACTTGCCGCTCTAGGGTCTCTTGTGGTGTCAATGAGCTTGGAACCAAGATCCTTTAGAAACCTTCTTGCACTCTCTCCCCATGGGCCTAGGGTCTCAGACCCTATTGGAACGAAGTTGTACCGATGATCTAATTGCCTATACTTGGCTGACTTGTCTCTTTCTCTGTGTGTCGCCGCGGCTCCTGCTGTGACGGCAGAGAGGTATATATATAGAGGTATAGAGGTATAGAGGACCTTGAGGTATAGAGGACCTAACTGGTCCG
>WNGS01024780.1:0-10963 GCA_020271785.1 Procambarus virginalis | reverse complement strand
TGGACACCTGAAAACACCAGTTGGCGACCTTGTAAGTAGTGTAGGAGTCCTTGCCGGGCGGGCACACAAATTGAGGGAACAATCTGTGTCTTCACTCACTCTTCGACCTGAGGCCCGGTTGAGAGATCGACAGGGGTACTCTCCTGGGCGTACAGTGGCGCGAGAGGATCGAGTGAAGACTAGTTGGTCAACGGTGAGTAACAATCGTCGTCAGAGCAAACGCTTTGAGAGGATATCAGGGATAAAGTCCTTGCATACCATTGCTCACCCCCGCGAACCCCGACATTGCGACCTTGCCAGGATCATGAAAGATAAAGGTTGTAATGTGGTACATGTTTGTGGTATTAGATATCAGGCATAGGTTATCACTCATAGTCACAAGATGGAGGATGATAAGGTAACGAGTTTTATCGACACAAGAGATGAGCAAGTACTGGAGGAGTGCACCAGGGCACAGCTGCAATCGATCGCCGACCACTTTCGGATAAAGCTGAGAGTTTCCAAAGTGGGAGAAAGAAGGCTCGAGATCATGGCACAGCTCAGGGCACGTGATGAAGCCTTCGGAGAGGAACGGCCACAGACACCTGTCAGTGTGGAAGAGAACTTGAGCATCGGTGGAAGCAGCTGGGGATCCAGCGGCAGCAGGCGCAGCCTTAAGCTGGAGATAATGAAGCTGCAGCTGGAAATACAGCTGCACAAGGAAGAGCGCGAACAAGAAGCACAGCTGAAGCGCGAGGAAGCAGAACGAGAAGCACAGCTACGCAGAGAAGCACGAGAGGCGCAGCTGTGCAGGGAAGAACAAGAAGCACAGCAGCACAGGGAATAACGAGAAGCGCAACTGAAACGAGAGGAGTGCGAGCACGCAGCTAGGATGAAGCAGATAGAGGTTGAGGCTAACAAGGAGGTAGAGCTGAAGCGAGCTGAGCTAGGACTAGCTCCACCTGCCCCATCACAGCAAGAAGACCGCCGAGTGAGAGAGAGGGATTTGCCTGTCTTCATGCCTAATGAGGCTGAGGCTTCTTCGATCACTTTGAAAAGGTCGCTACTTTGAAGAAATGGCCGAGGGCAGAGTGGGCGGAGCTAGTTCAGGGAAGACTCACTGGTGAAGCTCGTGAAGCCTACAATATGCTCGACCTCCAAGAATGTACCAACTACGATGCAGTAAAAAGGGCCGTGCTCCATTCGTTCAAGCTGACGCCGGAGTGCTATAGAAAAGGTTTAGAGAATGTAGCCGATCGCCAGGAAAATAACATGCGGAGACAGCGAGGGACATGGAAAGGAAATTCCTGAAATGGCTGGAGTCGGAAGGAGCAAGGTCGGCTGAAGAATATTAAGAGGCTGATGGTTATGGAGAAGTTCATGTCCGTGCTCTCTCCCGAGATTAGGGTGAGAGTGAAGGAGGCGGACATCAAGGACCTGAAAGCCGCGGCCGATCGAGCTGACATGCTGGAAGAAGCCTTACGTCCACGTCGAGACGGACAGCACCGACCACCCGCATTCTCCAGTTATGGGAGAAATTATAGAAGGTCAGACGGATGGAGGACGGGAGCGAGTTCTCCCAAGTCCTACCCCTCGAATGGAGACAGCAGAGAACCAAAGAGTGCTGTGGAACCGTCGAAGAAGTCCCCAACTGAGAGCTCAAGAGATCTTGTTATCGTTACGGCAGGACATGCTGAGCAGCAGTCGTTAGAAGGTGCAAGGGAAGTCTGTGGAAGAAGAAGGATCCGCTGCTACAATTGCGGATTATTTGGACACGTCGCGCGCGAATGTAGACGTCCTAAGCAGCGGGGATATGTTGATTTTGTGCGAGTGGAGGACCAGATAGCCGAAGGAGTGCGGGATGAACCCGTACTTAATGAGAAAAGAGCTAACCCATTCGTACGCGAGGGAACTGTAAGGATGGGGGACGCAGACCCCATCCCGGTGAAGATGTTAAGAGACACTGGGGCGGAATTTACCCTGGTGAGCGAAACCCTGTTCCCCGAGGGTCACGGGAATACCAGTGTAGGAGTGGCGAGCGTGACCACTGTGGGAGGTCCAGTGCAGATGCCCCTACACCGGGTGACCCTGAACTCAGATTATGGATGCCAAACTCTAGTAGTGGGGGTCTGTGCGACGATGCCCAAGATGGAGGCACAAGTCATCTTGGGAAATGACGCATGTGGAGGACGAGTCCTCCCGAACCTCATGAAGGACGAGGAGTGCTTGGAGCACAACAAGAATAAAGGTGGGTTGTTCGACGCCTGTCGGGACGAGAAAGGAATAGCCATGGAGGCGTTCCCTGTCTGTGCTGTAGTTCCGAGGCAGTGCGACGGACAAGGAGGGCGTGGATCTGATAAGGCCGACGAGGAGACGTCCGACGGCCTGGAAATCGATCACCTCCTCAGGGAACCCGGAGAGCGAGTGGAGGGCGAAGGCAGCCCAGATGGTGAGGTACAGGTGACCCTCACCAGTTCTCCTGGGGTGTACCGCACTCGTCTCGAGGAGCTGCATCAGGCAGAATTCCCAAAATTGATTTGTGAGACAAAAGGAGGACGTGTTGGTCCCGAGAGGGCCACTCATTTCAACAGACAAGACGGCATGTTAATAAGACAGTGGAGACCTGTAAGGATGGAGGCCGGAAAAGCCTCTCCAGGTACGAGAAACCAGGTACGAGAAACCAGGTAGCGTTGCCAGCCGAGTGCAGAGCGGCAGTGTTGGATCCGTCGCGCGCTGTTGATTCTGCGGGTCGCCTTGGGGTGACCACGATGAGACGTTCGACGTCGAGAGGAGTAGCCAGCCAGCTACGACAACGATTATTCTTTTGGATGAGAAGGCCCAGGGAAACTCAGACTGAATGTGAAAGTATATTCCAGTCTGAGTGGTTCAGAGAGACGATGACAGGTTAGGGAGTGATGCAGATTCGGTCGTCGCCCTACCGATCGCAGTCGAAGGGGGCGATCGAAAGATTCCACTCCATCTCGAAGACAGTTCTGAGAATGTTCTGCGTAGAGTAGGAAGACGAGTGGGAAGAGACAGTGGACCCTGTTTTGTTGGCCATTCGCAACGCGGTGGCAGAACCGTTAAACTTCTCACCGTTCCAGCTGGTGAACGGACACGAGGTGTGGTTGGTTGATACCTGGTTGATACCTGGTTGATGGGGTTCTGGGAGTTCTTCTACTCCCCAAGCCCGGCCCGAGGCCAGGCTCGACTTGTGAGAGTTTGATCCACCAGGCTGTTGCTTGGAGCGGCCCGCAGAGCCACATACCCACCACAGCCCGGCTGATCCGGGACTTCTCTTAGGAAACAGTCCAGTTTTCTCTTGAAGATGTCCACGGTTGTTCCGGCAATATTTCTTATAGTCGCTGGGAGGACGTTGAACAACCGCGGACCTCTGATGTTTATACAGTGTTCTCTGATTGTGCCTATGGCACCTCTGCTCTTCACTGGTTCAATCTTGCATTTTCTTCCATATCGTTCACTCCAGTACGTTGTTATTTTACTGTGTAGATTTGGGACCTGGCCCTCCAGTATTTTCCACGTGTATATTATTTGGTATCTCTCTCGTCTCCTTTCTAGAGAGTACATTTGGAGAGCTTTGAGACGATCCCAATAATTTAGGTGTTTTATCTCGTCTATGCGTGCCGTATATGTTCTCTGTATTCCCTCTATTTCAGCAATCTCTCCTGCTCTGAAGGGGGAAGTGAGTACTGAGCAGTATTCGAGACGGGACAACACAAGTGACTTGAAGAGTACAACCATTGTGATGGGATCCCTGGATTTGAAAGTTCTCGTAATCCATCCGATCATTTTTCTGGCTGATGCGATATTTGCTTGGTTATGCTCCCTAAACGTTAGATCGTCGGACATCATTATTCCCAAATCCTTGACATGCTGTTTTTCTACTATGGGAAGATTTGATTGTGTTTTGTACCCTGTATTATGTTTCAGATCCTCATTTTTGCCGTACCTGAGTACCTGAAATTTATCACTGTTAAACATCATATTATTTTCTGCTGCCCAATCGAAAACTTTGTTGACATCTGTTTGTAGTTTTTCAATGTCTTCAGCAGAGGTAATTTTCATGCTGATTTTTGTGTCATCTGCGAAGGATGACACGAAGCTGTGACGTGTATTTTTGTCTATATCAGATATGAGAATAAGGAACAGTAGCGGTGCAAGGACTGTACCTTGAGGTACAGAGCTTTTAACATCGCTTGGACTCGATTTTATCTGATTGACTGTTACTCTTTGTGTTCTGTTCGACAGGAAATTGAGTATCCAGCGTCCTACTTTTCCAGTTATTCCCATTGACCTCATTTTGTGAGCTATCACCCCATGGTCACATTTGTCGAAAGCCTTTGCAAAGTCTGTGTATACAACATCTGCATTTTGCTTTTCTTCTAGGGCTTCTGTGATTTTGTCATAGTGGTTGAGTAACTGTGACAGACATGATCTTCCCGCTCTAAAACCATGTTGTCCTGGATTGTGCAATTCATTGTTTTCCATAAAACTAGAAATTTGATTCCTAATCACTCTTTCAAACACTTTTATTATGTGTGATGTTAGTGCAACTGGCCTATAATTTTTTGCCAAGGCTTTACTCCCCCCCTTGTGCAACGGAGCTATATCTGCAGATTTAAGTGCTGCTGGTATCTCCCCTGTATCCAGGCTCTTTCTCCATATTACGCTGAGTGCTCTCGCTACTGGTACTTTACATTTCTTTATGAATATTGAATTCCATGAGTCAGGCCCAGGGGCTGAGTGCATGGGCATATTGTCAATTTCTCTTTCAAAGTCTTCCGAGTTTGTGGTAATATCCGTTATATTATCTGCAGCTTGAATGTCATTCATAAAGAAGCTGTCTGGGTCATCAACTTTCATGTTGTTAATTGGTGTGCTAAACATAGCCTCATACTGGCTTCTTAGAATTTCACTAATCTCTTTGTTGTCCTCTGTGTACGTACCTTCATTTGTAATTAACGGTCCAATACTGGTCGAGGTTTTGGATTTTGATTTAGCGTATGTGAAACCATTGAATTCCATGAGTCAAGCTGTGGAGTCCTCGATCCGTGATAGAAAAGCAGTGGGCGCCAAGGATGACCTTGGGAACGGTCAACAGACACATGAGGAGTGTCTCACATTGGCGGCTGGAGTACTGGCTGGAAGTCAACCTTTTCAGTGGGCAGGACCACGTAGTCGCAGATGCATTGTCCCGCTTACACTAACCAGACATGACTCTTATTTTAAGGGGAGGGGTATGTGACGGTGTTCCCCCCCTTCTATTTCTCCCACGCCTGCTGTAAGAGTCATGTCCACTATACCCGAGTGCTCTCTACGTTGCGGGCCTCAGTTTAACATATGTGGGAGAGAATAGTGTTCTCGCAGTGCCGAGAAATTTGTACAAGAAGAGTATTTTGGCCTGTGGTAAAGGCCCTTTAGGAAGCCAATAAAGCGCTGGCTACTCTGTTCTCCCGCCAAAACTGTGTGACGTCAGTGTCACCAGATTGGTCACCGTCAGCAACGTGGCACTGGGAGCCAATGAAAACCTCTGTTGGAAAATGTGACGTCACATAGGCAAGGGGGTCCAACCGTAGCGACGCGTTGGCGCCATCAGTCTCACACGGCACGTCTTCGAGGCAGGACGTGCGCTAAGGAATCCTGTCAAGTGGACGGATTACCCGAGCTCCGGTGGATATAAGCGTCTCCTGTTGTCAGCACGCACTCTGAGAGGTCTTCCTTCATCCCAGGTGTGGACCAAATAAGGAATTGATGGAATATTGAGCAACAAGTGCTCCGGGACAGGTGCGTTGCAAGAAATGGACCGGGCATTGACGTGTGTGACGTCTTTGGCAGTTCACCCGTGTAGGAGGCAGCGTAGCGGCCGGGCCATTCCACCGTGAGGGAACCTAGTTGACCGACTTGTCAACTAGGTTGGACGTGTGATCGACGGTCCTGTCAAGTTTGACAGTAAGACGACAATCCCGTGGAACCTTACGAGTCACCAGTTGTATGCAAGCACGTCGAGAAGACTTCCTTCATTCCATGTGTGTGGACCGGCGAGGGAATTGACAGTATATTGAGTTTCAAGTGCTCTGGAGTCGGGTGCTGTGCAGGTGGAGCTTAAGCAGTATCGTCTGGGGCGACTGATAACTTCACAGTGACATCGTAGTGGCGGGGCCAGTTCCACTGGGAGTACAGTGACAAGGAACTAATTGGGAATCCGTACGACTACCGCCGAGACGTAGGCTGGATGCCGTAAATTGGGAGGAAAGTTAACGGCCAGGAGACCGACTCCGACCCTGCAAGGCGTGGAGGAGGAGCACGGACCTGCAGTGGACAGAAGCGGTGAGACGCGATCATCCTGAGACGTTGGCTTGTGTTTCTGGAGGGTGTACGAGGCAAGAGCCTGGACCAGGAGCTGCAACTCAACTCTCATCATAGGATAGGTGAAGTAGGTGTTTACAGTTACCCTCCCAATTCCCCTTTAGTTAGCTATATATATATATATTTGCCAGAGTATCTTTCATGTAGTGAGCAAGTCTCACCTGGATCTATGTCACAGAGGGCACAGTGTGTATAGTGAGGCTATACAGAGCACTCACAGTATTCATTTATATATATATATATATATATATATATATATATATATATATATATATATATATATATATATATATATATATGTGTGTGTGTGTGTGTGGTGGGTGCAAGCACCAGGATTTACTAAAGAATTTGCTGTGACTAGAATTTATTTCCTGTGATCATTATACATATTTACTAGTGAACCAGTTATTGGTGATAGGCTATGAGCCCAGTCTTTATATATCTATGATTTATATATGTATATGCCTGTGTATTGATTAATGATTTATCTATGTATATGCCTGTGTATTGGATAATTTCATATATGTGAAGTGATTACTTATGATATCGCCTTTTTAAGAGGAATTATAGATTCAAAGAACAGTACAGTGATTAAGCGCGTTCATAGTAAGTATAATCAAGAACAGTGTAGCTTCTCGGTACAGTGAAATACCACTTTGAGTGCAGTGAGAATAAGTTATAGATCGTGAGACCAGTGAGGTGGTATGTTGCATCCTAATGGAATCATAAATATGTCATGTGAATAGTAAATATAGTGGTTCGCGAAAAATTAAAGAAACGGGGCGCGCGGTGCCAGAAGAAAAACAAGCAATAATCATTCTCACGAGTACTAGGGCGCGGACCAGCTGATATTTGACAGGTGACGTGAGGGGTGGAAGTGTGTTGCCATATCGGTGTGCTCCAGATTATCTGCACAAGAGAGAGCAGCTGTTGTACTTGTTCTTGCGTGTTTGTCAATACATAAATATCCAGTTGTTTTTAAGTAAAATACCAAAAGTCCTTAGTGTTTGTATCATCCCCTCCATATACCTTGTGACTGCGAAAATATAAAGAAGACAGAGTGACAGAAATAATTACTTGCCTGATATCAAACTAATCGAGCGTGCTCTTGCCACAATTACCACAATTACGCAACACCACTGTAGTGTTACTGGACACCTGAAAACACCATTTGGCGACCTTGTAAGTAGTGTAGGAGTCCTTGCCGGGGCGGGCACACAAATTGAGGGAACAATCTGTGTCTTCACTCACTCTTCGACCTGAGGCCGGTTGAGAGATCGACTGGGGTACTCTCCTGGGCGTACAGTGGCGCCGAGAGGATCGAGTGAAGACCCGTAGGACTACGGTGAGTAACAATCGTCGTCAGAGCAACCGCTTTGAGAGGATATCAGGGATAAAGTCCTTGCATACCGTTGCTCACCCCACGAACCCGACAATATGTACATGTGTATGTAACATTAACAATTGTATAACTAGCTTCAAAAGACTGTCATAGTCTAGCTAAATGAACTATGGGGTTCAGTTCCTGAACCGATTATGTGCCTCTGTAACCCTTTCCATAACTGAACGGGATGGGTATGTGGTGCATAACGCAAAAAGAAATTTAAGAAAAAACTGTACATATCAGAATGGTACATACAGATGAAAGCCATTTTGAGTCTGGCATGTGTAGCAAAAGATTTAGAGATTGTGGAACCATAATACAGCACATTTTAGTCCATATAAGATGTTAAATCTCACAGGTGTCCAAAGTGTTGGAAGAGATTCAGGCTGCCTGAAAATATCAAGAGGCGCAGGATGGCACCATGTTCAATGGGTGAGTGGAGGGGTTATCTTGAGATAATTCGGGGTTTAGCGTCCTCGACCAGGTCTCCTATTTGTTACACATCCCCAGGAAGCAGCCTGTAGCAGCTGTCTGACTCCCAGGTACCTATTTACTGCTAGGTGAACAGATGCATCAGGGTGAAAGAAAGTCAGCCCATTTGTTTCCGCCTCTGCTAGGGATGGAACCCGAAACCTTAAGACTACGAATCCTGAGCTCTGTCCACTCAGCCGTCAGGCCCCCATTGTGTGTGCAGGATAAACATAACAATGAAATTAGCTCACTACATATGTAAGTTTCTCAGTTTAAAGATAACGAGCATTTTTTATATGAAATTCTTTTATTCAATGTTTGCAATAAAGATTCAGATAAAGTTAATATCAATATTTATATATATGGCTAGGTAAGCCATTTGTAATTCATTTTGTTTGTTTTTATTGTGAAATTAAATCTAGGTGAAACTTTACAAAAAAAAATATTCTGCAAAAATTATGTTAGGTAAGGGTTTGTCCTAGCTAAAATTAAGCAGTTTAAAGTTCAAAAACAGTTTTTTCAGTTAGTTAATACTTAGGCCAATAATTAGGCCTAAAACTTAAATTAAGGCCTGAGGGGGGTAATTAGGCCTATACACAGAAATTAAAAGAGAGAGGGGGGGGGAGTGGAAGAACGGGGAGGGATGATGGGGATGAGAACGGAGCGCGTCAAGGGGAAAATGGTAGAAGGGTGGGAGGGTAGACAGACAATCCTGGGCACAACAGGATACCCTCCAATAGTATGTATGCATTTTTGTATTATCTGAATTTACCTGAGAGCCACTAACACTAATGGACTCGACGAGGGCAGGAAACCTGCGGCTTGTCGAAAGCCCTCCCATTTGCTTTGATGATCTTATCCAGTTCAGTACCTCTACAACATGACAGAGATCAGGGAAAATGCCATAGGAGCAAAGGAAAGGCAACCAACCAGCGAGATGATAACATGCAGATAAACACAAGATTGAACTCTCTCTCTCGCACCCTCCTTAGGTCCTGGTTAAACCTTGATGCCCAGTGGCCGTCTGGACGCCTCCTCCGCCTGGGAGCCGCCGGATCATGTTTTTTTTGCGATTTGGATTTGATACTGCCGTTTGGCATCCCTATTCAACGGTCCGGTTGTACGAAACCTGGCACACATATAACCTTGGGTCACGGGATTGTTGGTAGATTTTTTTTCGACGACGTGTTCTGGCTAGTTTTCCCGGAGGGGTGACGGTGTCCAGCGGGGAGAGTGTCCAGCGCTGGTTTGGCTGAGAGGTGCCAGGAGTTGGTGTATCTTGGTGGGCTCCTGGTGTGCCCTCAGATGTGGTTGGCGGCTGGCTTCTGCTCTGCCAAGGGGCACTGGATAACTTTTGCGTTTTAGTTGGGGGCCGAGTTTTTGGTTTTGCTACCCAGTGTTCTTTGTGTGGGGCGGGGCATGTGCTTGTCACCCTGAGGGACTCTTGGGGCTCCCCAATCATCTGACTGCGTTTCTTTGCCGCAAGACATAGTAATTTCCAGTGATTGGACTCACTCGTTTCGTGATTAGGTTTGGAGTTTCACCTTTCCAGGCTTCGTGAATAACCCTTTACTGGTACATCGGAGCGCATCCGATCCCATGATTGTCGCCCCCCTATATCAACAACAACAACACCCTCTTTAGGGTGTTTGGTCTAGATTGGGTCGGGTGTTGGACTAATGCGCGTCTGGGATCCTCTCGGACGTAGATTCGAACCCTTGTTACTGCCCTTGTAGATTTGTTCACACCCTCCTTAGATTTGTAGTTACAGAATATATGTGTGTGGATCAGAAACTTGTGTTTGCTTGACCCTAGTCTGGTTACTATTATGGCACTAAAGTAGTAACCCTGGAGTCGATTCCACATCAGTGTTTCCCAGAAAGGGTGTAAACAAACCATGGTGTCCGCGTTCGATCTACCAGCATACCTTCCGTCTGACCAAGAGGTATGGTTTGCACAGATAGAGGCCTTCTTGACGCTTACAAGGTAACTAATGATGCAGAGCAATATGCATTCACTGTGACGGCATTGCCTACAGAAACCATTCAGGAGGTATGAGCTGTGGCTATGACACCGCTAACCACAAACAGATTTACCGCCCTGAACACTGCTCTCCTCGCTGCAGCCAAGGAATGTAGAAGCCGCCAGCGTGACCTGCTTTTCACCAAAAACAGCTTTTGCAGCCTCGAGGATTGGACACCATTCCAAATGCTCCTGCAGCAAATGCAGCTCTTTCTATGACTGGCAAGTGGAGCATGTGGCAATGACCTGCTCCGGGTTCTGTTCCTACAACACTTGCCCTTATACATTCTTCGCATGTAACTGCTTGCCCAGAGCGACGTCGTGACACCAGAGAGCCTGGCGAGAACAGCAGACCGAATCCATAGTGCACCAGGCGACTCCCTCTAGTCAAGAAATATCCTTCCCTCTGACCACTCGACAGTGACGACCCAAATGAAAGCCAACACCTCAGTGCTATTCAGAGCTGTCAACATTCCCAGTGCAAGTCCCACAGCCCGTCCTTGACGCCCAACTCCCAACCGAGACTACTGCGACTACCAGCGCAGGTTTGGGGCGAGAGCCCGGAACTGCCTCCAGCCAGTAACCCCGCCGCTTGGATGATTCACTTTTATATATGTTTGATCGTACCTCCCGGCACTGTTACGTCGTTGACACGGGTGCTTCAGTCTCTGTTATCCCTCCTCCAGCGCAAGCCAGCTCACACTCCACACCAAGACATAG
>WNGS01024763.1:0-17083 GCA_020271785.1 Procambarus virginalis | reverse complement strand
ACAAGAGGATCACAAGTGTGTGTATAGGGCACACAGGGAAGGGCAATATGGAAAGGTGCCTGGAGAGGGAGATGGGGAAATTGTGTGTGTGGGGTGTGGGATGATCTGTGCCCGGGCACCGCCGGGTACTCTATCTTGTAGAATATTTGTACGAAGGGAGGAAAAATTATAATTAGATTGTCCCGGAATGAATTGCACTCTTAGAAAATATTACCAGTAATCAATCACCATTCAGTGAACGTAAATGTAATTTGTATTTCTATAGCCAAACTAATTTTCTCATCGGTGAATCAGAAGCTCTGAAATCAGATATGAGATTCCTTCATTTAAGTTGAAAACAGAGAGACAAAGCGTGCCAATCAGGACGGTCCTTCTCTAAACAATATGGTGCTTGGGAACCACTGCCGTGTTTGCTGCCGACAATTGTGGCGACGCATCTTCCATGGCTTCAGCACCGGGTCCCAGCACCCGGCCCCAGCACCGGGTCCCAGCACCTGGCCCCAGCACCGGGTCCCAGCACCCGGCCCCAGCACCGGGTCCCAGCACGCGGCCCCAGCACGGGTCCCATCACCCGGCTCCAGCACCGGGTCCCAGCAACGGGTCTCAGCACCCGGTCCCGATATATTCAGAAGCCGTCCGTCATCGCAACTCAGATGCGCTTCTCCAAAATTGGAGAATAATGCTTCTCCAAAAGTTAAGTCCTGCCAGAGGTGACTTACCTCCCAATACCTGTGTTGTCCGCGACAGCTCCTTCGAGACGACCGTCCTCCTTATCACGTACATCTCTTCTTAATCCTGCTTCACCCACCACACCCAGGACACACATGAACGCGATACATGACCTGCCATGTATCCCGTTCATACACTCTCACAAACACTTGAAATACTCATAAATACTCTCACAAACACTTGAACCTGTCAGCAGGTTCAGTTGAACACCACCAACATAATATCAGTCAGCAGTTTACGGAAGGTTGGGTAATATATATGAACTGATTTTAGGAATCTGAACAAGGAGTCGAACTCGGATGTTGTTTGTCGGTCGTGTCAGAACCATTCTGGAACACGCGGACCCAACCTGGATTCTTACACAAAACGAAGCTGGAGAAAAGTCAGAGTTATGCCACCAGACTTGTCCCAGAGCTGAGAGGTGTATAATAGCAAGTCACTGGAAGAGAAAAGAAACAGAAGAGACATGATTACCACATACAAAATACACAGAGCAATAAATAGTGAACACTTGAACAAACTGTTTAACAGAGGTAGTACACGACCAAGGAAAGTAGACAGAAACTAAATAACACAATAAATCTTGTAGACATTCATAAAATAAATCATTGTCAAAATAGTGCACAAACAGAATGCATAAACTAATGGAGGAGGAACACTCCATGCACAGCTATAAAATTAGGTATGACAGTGCCCAACAGGCTCTGCCACCTCTCCACCAGTAGATGAAGAGTCGGGAAGCGTGGTGGTGGGGGGGGGGGGGGGCGCCTGGACCATGTAAAGCTCATCTCCCACAATGATGTGAATAAACATGAATATTGACTCGTGAACGAGACTCCAACTAACGCACCTGTGTTGACGTTTCCTCCACGGCTGGTCACCTTGTTGGTCATGGCTAGCCTCAGGTGCCATAGCCTCAGGTGCCATAGCCTCAGGTGCCATAGCCTCAGGTGCCATAGCCTCAGGTGCCATAGCCTCAGATGCCATAGCCTCAGGTGCCATAGCCTCAGGTGCCATAGCCTCAGGTGCCATAGCCTCAGGTGCCATAGCCTCAGGTGCCATAGCACGCACACGCATGATTATTGCCCAATAGGCTCAGGAATCTGAACATCAGTTGATTGCCGGTTGAGAGGCGGGCGCCAGAGTTCAACCCCCGCAAGCACAACTAGGAGAGTACAACTAGGTGAGTGCACACACACAGTTATTTTTTTTTTTACCTGTGTGGGGTCTCACGGCTGAGTGGACAGCGCTCGGGGGTCGTAGTCTTAAGGGGCTCGGGTTCGATTCCCGGCAGAGGCAGAAACAAATGGTCAGAGTTTCTTTCATCTTGATGCACATGTTCACAGAGCACTAAATAGGTACCTGGGACTTAGACAGCTGCTATGGGCTTCTTCTTGGAGATGTGTGTGCGCGCGCTTGTGTGTTAAAGAGAAACACGTGTAATTGACACAATAGAGGAAAAATATGATTGGTTAGAAAGGCGGGGTCCAAGAGCTAATAGCTCTATTCTGCAGGCACAAGTAGTAAATTCACACACCCAGACACATTCGCTTACGTGCGTACACACAGACACACATCCTGCCTATCCTCCCTATCCCAGGGACACCAAACGTAGATGAGCCTGGACAGAAGAGAGCCAACTTCAACGTAATGGACTCATAAATGGGATTACAAACAAAGCAAGTGAACCCTGATATAGAGCACAAGAGCACATCCCGGATGTAATAGCACTCGCCGAAACAAAATTGTCAGGCGTCATAACAGATGCAAGGTTTACCCCAGGACTACACTATAGAAGGAAGGAAGAGTAACAGCTTTACTGAAAAGACGGAAGTTTCGAGGAGATGGCTATCCCGAACTGCTGTGGGTCCAGAGATTACATAACAAGCACCATGATGATGGGAGGACCAAGAAGTAGCAGTGATATATAACCCTTCTACTGACTGTCAGAAAACCCCAGACAAGAAAATGACAGAAACAACATGGTAGTTACTACTGAAATTGAAGGAACTGCCTATATGTTGCTTGTAGAAATTGATCCCGTCTGCTAATCATGAATGACTTCAACCATGGCAAGATAGACTGGGAGAAAAAGAACCACATTGGTGATGCAGAATCCTGAAGAGCTAAACTATTTGACCTTTCAACAAGATACTTTTTAAATCAGCATATCAGGAGACCTTTAAGAATGAGAGGCGACGATGACCCAGGAAAACTTGACCTGGTATTCGCTTTGAAAGATTTCAACTGAGTTTTCAACTTTGAAGGTTTCAGCTGAGCTGAGGTAGGATAACAGCTTTTCCTTGCAGTTTCACTAGGTACGTCATTTTTCAACTCTTATGAACCCCCATAATCTTAGTTAAAGTGAGAGAGTGAGAGAGAGAGAGAGAGAGAGAGAGAGAGAGAGAGAGACCACAGTAAGCATAATTAACTCGATAGGTCTTCCTAGAGCTCAAAACTGTAATTGCAGTCGGCATCCGTTCTAGTGTTTCCTCTCTGTTGCATTTGTGTGTGTGTCAAGAGGTCCGCGCCTTGTTTGGCCGGCTCTGTGTCTTGCGTGTGCAACTCTTTGCATCATTTCATTTATTGTTTGCATAGCTTCATAGTTTATTTACATAGCTTCATAACGTGTTTGCATAGTTTCATATTTTGTTTGCGTTGATGTGTATCCTGTTTGCACAGTTTCATAGTTTGTTTGAGCAGCTTCATAACTTGTTTGCATTAATTCCTTCCTTGTTTGCACAGCTTAATAGCGTGTTTGCGTAACTTTCTACCTTTCCCGCAAAGCCTCATATTATGCCTGCATAGCTTCATATCATGTTTGCATAGCCTGGTATCACGCCTGCGTAACCCGGTGCCGCGCTGGTGTTTGATCCTTCATCACGTCCAGGAAAACCAGGTTACCGACTGCATGAAGTTCCAGTTGTGTTGTCCTGGGTAATTGTCCAATTAATGTTGGTGATTAATATGATTACCGTCACGAGAGTGTGAGGTGTTCCTCCTAACTCATCTTGGGCCGGTGGGTAGACTCGGTCTCACCTACTGCTGGGTACCCAGTGGGGCTACCCCCACTGTGTAGACCAGTGGGGCTACCCCCACTGTGTAGACCAGTGGGGCTACCCCCACTGTGTAGACCAGTGAGGCTACCCCCACTGTGTAGACCAGTGGGGCTACCCTCACTGTGTAGACCAGTGAGGCTACCCTCACTGTGTAGACCAGTGGGGCTACCCCCACTGTGTAGACCAGTGGGCTACCCCACTATGTAGACCAGTGGGGCTACCCTCACTGTGTAGACCAGTGGGGCTACCCCCACTGTGTAGACCAGTGGGGCTACCCCCACTGTGTAGACCAGTGGGGCTACCCCCACTGTGTAGACCAGTGGGGCTACCCCACTATGTAGACCAGTGGGGCTACCCCCACTGTGTAGACCAGTGGGGCTACCCCCACTGTGTAGACCAGTGGGGCTACCTCACTATGTAGACCAGTGGGGCTACCCCCACTGTGTAGACCAGTGGGGCTACCCCCACTGTGTAGACCAGTGGGGCTACCCCCACTGTGTAGACCAGTGGGGCTACCCCACTGTGTAGACCAGTGGGGCTACCCTCACTGTGTAGACCAGTGGGGCTACCTCTCACTGTGTAGACCAGTGGGGCTACCCCCACTGTGTAGACCAGTGGGGCTACCCCCACTGTGTAGACCAGTGGGGCTACCCTCACTGTGTAGACCAGTGGGGCTACCTCACTGTGTAGACCAGTGGGGCTACCCCACTGTGTAGACCAGTGGGGCTACCCCCACTGTGTAGACCAGTGGGGCTACCCCACTGTGTAGACCAGTGGGGCTACCCCACTGTGTAGACCAGTGGGGCTACCCCACTGTGTAGACCAGTGGGGCTACCACCACTGTGTAGACCAGTGGGGCTACCCCACTGTGTAGACCAGTGGGGCTACCCCACTGTGTAGACCAGTGGGGCTACCCCCACTGTGTAGACCAGTGGGGCTACCCCACTGTGTAGACCAGTGGGGCTACCCCACTGTGTAGACCAGTGGGGCTACCCCACTGTGTAGACCAGTGGGGCTACCCCACTGTGTAGACCAGTGGGGCTACCCCACTGTGTAGACCAGTGGGGCTACCCCACTGTGTAGACCAGTGGGGCTACCCCACTGTGTAGACCAGTAGGGCTACCCCACTGTGTAGGCCAGTGGGGGCGTGTCCCCTGCCATCACCACCGCCTCTGAGTAAATCATTGGAATCTACAGGGGCCTGACAGCTGAGTGGACAGCGCTTCGGATTCGTAGTCCTGAGGTTCGGGGTTCGATCCCCGGTTTAGGCAGAAACAAATGGGAAGAGTTTTTTTTAACCCTGATGCCACTGTTACCTAGCAGTAAATAGGTACCTGAGAGTTAGACAGATGCTACGGCCTGCTTCCTGTGGGTGTGTGTAACAAAAAGGAGGCCTGGTCGTGGACCGGGCCGCGGGGACGCTAAGCCCCGAAATCATCTCAAGATAACCTCAAAAAATAACCACACCTGTAGAGGCACGATGAGTGCTACGGGACCTCAGAAGCTACGGTATAAGACTATGGGATAAATATAAGAAAGATCAAGATAACCCAAAAAGTTTGATAAATTGCGGTAGTGAGACCAAGATGATCTCTGATGCAACATATCCAGGGAAATGTCAGGTAATAAGAGAAGAAAGGAAGCAAAGATTAGGGAGAGGGAGTTGCACTCTTAGTGAAAAGAAAGTGGAAGTTTGAGGAACTTGAAGCTGTTAAATCAAATTGGTACACCGACTACCTTACTCGAACTCTTGACAGAAGATGGAAAACATGTTATCCATCTGGAGAGTTATGTTATCGGTTGTGTCGGAGAATTGTTGTTGCTTAAGATTCGCTACCTGGAACAAAGAGTTCCAAGTAGCACGGGCTATGGTGAGCCCGGAGCGGGCTGCCTTCCCCTAAACATACATATATATGTTATTTTGGGGGATATATGTATTGGGGCCCCTGATAGCTAAGTGGAACAGTCTGGACTCGTAATCCTAGGGTCCCGGTTCGATCCCCAGTGATGGCAGAGACAAATGGGCAGAGTTTTCTTTCACCCTGATGTTCCTGTTACCTAGCAGTAAATAGGTACCTGGGAGTTAGACAGCTGTTACGGGCTTCTTCCTGTATATATGTGTGTGTGTGTGTGTGTGTGTGTGGTGTGTGTGTGTTTTGGGGGGGGGGAATTAGTGTTAGTAAACAGTTGATTGACAGTTGAGAATCGGGCCGAAAGAGCAAAGTTCAAACTCTGCAAGCACAACTAGGTGAACACACACACACACACACACACACACAACACACACACCACACACACCACCACACACACACACACACACACACACACACGCGCGCGCGCGCGCGCACGCACGCACGCACACAAGAGGCACGTAATTCTAAATTTGTTTCATCATTAAAACAAAATAGAGAGGTAAGCTGAGCACTGAAATTCTTGTAACACCAAAAAAATATTCTCGACTCTTTTTCGTTAATATAATTTCATTTCATTTGTAATTTAATATTGGCTGGTAACTCCATTCCAGACGCTTGGAGAGATAAAACTAATTTAGCAAAATTTCCAGTCCACGAAAAACAAAGTTTTTTACTGTTTAATGTTAATTTTCTTATCTATAAACACAACACACACACCAGATATATATATATATATATATATATATATATATATATATATTATAGTATATATATATATATATATATTTTGATCGATGTCCCTTCGGGAATCTTAATTTTAAGATAAATAGGAAAACCAAGGATATACTGAACTCTTGTTTCAGATTCTTACTTTAAAATTCATAACGTTTCGAATACTTCTTGTATTCATCATCAGATCTAAAAGAAAATAGAAATCACAATCAAATAAGAGGCAAAACAAAGAACTCATACTGAATATGACTGCCTATCAAAGAANAACCATCTAGGCCCATAAAACCAAATATCTGCCTTTGCAAATTGTTTAAACGTCATACCTCTTGATAAGAGATCAGCTGGATTATCTTTTGTTGGTACATGCAACAATTGAAAGCCTGCGGAAATTTCTTTAATTTCCGAGACGCGATTTTTTACATAGGGAGTCGGACAGTTGTCGTTTCGTACCCATTGTAAAACAGCTTCATTGTCAGACCATATAATGACATCTTTGATGTTCATGGTAGACAAGACTTGTTTGATATGCACAGCTAAGCGTGTGGCTGTTAGCAGTGCTGTTAGTTCCATCTGAGGCAAAGTCCTCTTTTTTAATGGAGCGACTCTGGCCTTAGAGGTGATAAGATATGATTGATTAGAAGTCACTAAGTAAGCACAAGCTCCAAAAGCTTTGGCTGACGAGTCTGCGAATACATGTAGTGTTACTTCATCATTTTCCTCGACTATGTGTCTCGGAAAGATTATCTTGTCGACTAAAGTTTGTTCTTGAGCCATTTCCATCCAAGCTTTTTGTAACTGGAGTGGTAGTGGATCATCCCAACCAACTTTAGACTTCCAAGCTTCTTGCACCAGTAAACGCCACTTGATAGTTAAAGGATTTAGTAGACCAAGTGGGTCAAATACTTTACTAACTTGTGAAAGTAAATCCCTTTTTGTAGCAATGCAATAATTTACTGGCACGGATTTGATCGAGATCATGTCCGAGATTAAATCCCACTCCATACCTAACACCTTTTGTGATTCTGGTACGTGATATTCAGGGTAATCTCTTGCTATTTGATTATTCAATGTTGCATTATTAGAGGCCCAAGATTGTAGTGGCATGTTGGCACCTTGTAGCTCCTTGTTGGCCTCTTGATATAATTGTAACAGTTCAGTAGTACTGTTAACTGTCCCTTGAAAATTATCTACATATAGATTCTGACTGATTTCAGCCTTATAGGGACTTGATGATTTCTTCAGATGAGTATCTAGAGTTGCTTGCAACAGAAATGGACTTGAAGTCGCGCCGAAAAGTACTGAAGAAAATCTGAAAGTCACTATAGGACTATTGATATCTTCTGGGTTCTCTACCCATAGAAACTTAGTGAAGTCTCTATCTTCTTCCTGCAAGCCGACTCTTAGAAAGGCCTTACTTATATCTGCTGAATATGCATATTTATTAAGTCTAAACTTCAACAGTATGTCATACAATTTCTGAGTTAGACTTGGACCTGTTTGCAAACAATCATTTAGACTGGTTCCTTGGGGTCCAGATTTAGAGCTACAGTTAAAAACTATCCGTAAAGGAGTTGTTTTTGATTCTCTCATTACAGCCATGTGTGGTAAAAAATGGCCTGTTTGCTTATTGTCGTGTTTCACGACTTCTATGAATTTATTCTGTAATTGTTGAGCTATAATCTCATGATAGAGTTTTAAATGCTCAGGCCTTTTTCTTAGCTTTGCTAATTGAGATTTAAATTGACTATAAGCCATGTGATAATTGGTAGGTAAGGTTTTATGGTTGATTTTCCATGGTAGCCTTACCCAGTACTGTCCATCATGATACTGTACAGTTTCTAAGTACTGATTGTATGCACAGACATCATCAGGACTTGGTTGATCAGGAATTATTCCTATAGCATCAAGTTCCCACAATTGATGTACAGATTCCAATCCATCATCAATCATGTGGGGGATTTTAAGGGGTGATTGATCTTTGCCTAGTCAGGCCATGATTACAGTTTCTGTATGATGTGATTTTTCAGGAGTTGAAGGTTCAAGATCTAGTATAGGTCCTGTCAACAATATGCCTCCTGCTGATTTGAGTATTTTCATACCCATACATTCTTCTGACAGAATGAATTGATGATAATAGTCAGCTCCAATCAGGATTCCGATATCTCCTATGTAATCCGAATCGAGCCGAGGATCTGCTAATTGAATTCCTTTTTCTTTTAGGAATTTAATTGTGGCTGCCAGACCAGTCACTTCCATTTCAGTAGGAATTTTATCAACTACTATGGCTTCGACTGTCCTTTGGGATGTACCCAGGCAGACCATGAGTTGTACTACCGGAAAGGTTCTATGACCTGAACTGGTAAAAAACCCTGATATGGATGTAGATACTTGCTTTGAAGATTTAAGTTGTAAATCTTCTGCCATCTTTTTACTGATGAAGGTTTTCTGTGAACCCTGATCAAAAAAGCCTCTAGTTTGAATACAAACTCCTTCATTACACAGTTTTAGCTGTGCAGTAGGCAATATGGCAGTTGTAACAATTTCTGTATCTGAGGCATTGACATTACTCATTACTGTACAGAATTGTACTGCTGTTGTGGTATCATCTTTTGGCTTTGCCTGAGATGAAGATTGATTATTGGAAGCAAGTGATCTGGATTGAGTGTTGATATCACCACAGAGTGCTGTGTGATGTACACTTTTATTACAATATTGGCAGTTCTGCAATTGAGTGTTACACTCACTTGTATCGTGCTTCCGTAGACAACGGATGCACCTGTTCAGAGATTTCAGTCGATCGATTCGACTGGCACGGCCTTCATAAACTGTGCATTGATAAATGCTATGTGCTTCTTGACAGAATAAGCATCTTGGGGCACTTGCTGCTCCTTTTGTCTTATCTGTCTTGGGAGCTTGATTTCCTACAGTTCTGTTAACTGTGGAGGATATAGCATAAGAGCCAACATTACTCTTTTTCCACTTTGCAGAAGAGGAGTTTTGTTGCCTTGATTTTGGACTGCCAGTTTGGACATTTTTGTTTTTGTCCGTGGATTCACTTTTAGTGATTTTTTCTTGAGATCTAAGTTTTCCTCGGCTTCGTAATCTTTGTACGTAAGCTCGAAGTCCATCAAAGATTTGGCTTTGTGATAAGATGTTGGTGTTATAATGGGTACATAGGCTGTCTATGACCTCATTAGGAAGTTTCCTTTGAATGATTAGCTTTGTAAGCCACTCTGCACTTGCTACAGGTACTTTTGTACTGAGGGCTTTGATGATTGATTCTATAGACAATCGAAATGATTGTAGTGATTCATAACTTTTATTTGGAGCGGGTAAATCCAATAATTTGTATGAGAGACGGGCAATTGCAGTCTCCTTATCACTGTAGTTATCTTGTAACAACTGTAAGGCATGGTCGTAATCATCATCTGTTAATGACAAATTAGCAATGACCTGCCTTGCCTCTCCCTGTAACTGGCCTTGTAAATATTGAAACTTTGTCGCTTTTTTGAGAGAAGCTTTGGAGTTGATTATAGAATCAAAGGCTCTCCAGAAGGTATCCCAATCGTCTTCATCCTTGCCCTCAAAATATGGTAAATGTACCTTTGGGAGCTCTGCTGCTATATGTGTAATAGTTGCATTGCTCTGTTGAGTGGATGAGCTCACATTGGATTGGGTTCCTGCTCGAGATATTTGTTGGATTAAAGGATCAAGTTGATCTTGGATTTTATCTTCATACATTGTCATTTCAGCAATGATTTCATGAAGTTCCCTTCGGGATAAATCTGCAGTAGCCATTTCTGTTAGATAAATCTCTGCATGGCGTTTGATTTGTTCATACTTTTCAACAGCTGATTTTACTCTGTTATTCAGAATTATTAAATCAGGAGATGGTTGTCTAGCCAACTTTTGACATTTGTCAATCAGTTGAGTTAGGTGATTTTGTAGACCAATAAGTGTCCTCCTATTTCCTGTTTCAGCTGCTGGTGGAATACTGTCAGCCATTTTGACCTTTTCCGAGTTTCGGAGATTCCGAGATATTTTCTTTTTTCTGATAAATATTGTGATGTTAATGATTTTGATAAATGAGCTTTCCTGTCTACTTAGGTAATGATTCCAAAGATCGTCCTTCATTTCCTCCCTGGAATCTGGTTGTAGCAGGTGTTCAATTATCAAAAGTACTGTGATAATTTGATTTGTGACCCGAATGCACCAAGTTGGTAAATCCTGTAATAATTTTTTAAAAATAGTAAATGTCACTATTTTTGCAAAGTTATTACAAGATCTGTTACCCTAATAGTTGCTTGATAAAATACAGTAGAATGCCTACTGGTTTTACCTGTAATAGGGTTTGATATAGTTGATTATGGATAATATGTAATGAAATGCTCATACAGTGATAAAAATTCTTTTTTAAAGAATATTATGTAATGAGCAGCACTGAAAATCAGTTGATTAGAGATAATGTTAGATAATACACTTAAATATGTATGTATGTTACCACAAGTGAGGTAGATAATAGTATATATGATTAATATGCAGTTGTCTTTGACACTGATAGATTAAGTACTGTGGTTTCTTAACACAGAACAATATTAATATATGAATGCTTACTAGTTAATGGATATGGTGGCTTAAGCCACTGCAAACAATTTGTTTACTTAGATATATAGCTATGATAAATATTGGCTGATAGCTAGGTTAGGCTAGAATATGTAAAAATTATTCCAATGCAAAATCAAGAAGTTTCTTATGTATTTGCTGGAATAATATAGTCTAGTTTATAGACTATCTAGGTTTAAAGGACCAATAATTATCTAGTTTCTAGACTATCTAGGTTCGAAGGACCAAAAATGTGGGAAAAACCTGCTGTGATTGATATAAGAGGAGACTACCAGGGACTTGTACTGAACTAAATTAAAAAATTACTGTATGCAAATTAATTCAACTAAAATCTCTAGCTAGGGTCGTAAATCCTAGCTCCTCTTTTCCTAATGACAGATAATGGGCTGTAAGGGGCAGGTGGGGTGAGTGAATTAGTTGATAGGTTGATTGCAGTTCCACGTCCACCTGCCAACAGGTATCTCACATCAGCTTGTATTTTATACAAGGATAAGATTTTATAAATTCAGTTATATAACTGAACACTGGCTCTGTTTAAATCAGAGATTTAAACATACACAGTCTAGCCTAGCACCTTAGCAATTAACAGCCAATACACTTATACTTTAAACAACTTAAATTGTAAATTGTAAAGTATGATAAATGACCTAAATATGGTCTGAGTACTGTTACTGAGTACTAAAATATATTCAATTAAATGAACTTATATGATTACTTAAAAAATAACTAAGCAAGCAATTGTTAACTTAATTTATATATTCAAGTATATGCAATGTATATGATCAATGTATATGATTAAATACAGTCAGCTTGTTGAATCTCTTCCTACACTCTGGACACTCATGATTATTTGTTTACTTATTGTGACAATCTTCTCTGACACTGGACACTCATGAGGTTCAGAGCTTGGATAAGATTCTGCTGTACCACAATATTAATAATAAACTCACAGAAATATGAGGCGTTGCCTCGCCTTTTTACCGACTATCAGTCTTATAGAATATTAATGTTATACTAGCTTTAATTGGCCAACTAATACGCTACAGTAATAACATTCAATAAACTTAGCTGAAGCCGGGTGCCTGTCTGACAAAGTGTGCCAGACTGAAGAACTCTCTTGGCGAGTTTAGGCACGATATTTTAGATTACAGCGTTGCTGTTTGACGTACGAGTAGCGTTGCTGTTGACGTACGAGTAGCGTTGCTACGGATATTGGACTGCGTTGCAGAAGATAACAATGAAGATTAGGGATGAGATTAGGGATGAAGGTGGAGACCGCGTCACTAAATGCTCCACTCTACACTTATAGATATAAATGTTCTAGGATTTTCCTTGTTGATATATTGTCCAGGTACTCCCCCAGTTCTAGAGAGTGTTCACTGGTGATAATGATATTAGATAAGGTGTCCTTGAGCTGAAAATGTTCGCTAAGGGACCGTCACGTGTACACTGTTGTGTAAACATACGTTTCTGCCGGGGCTGTGGTGGGCGCTTCTCTCCCGAGATGCCCTCCCCCCATCCCCTTGAAAAAGGGGTTAGCTTACAATGAATATTGATTGATTATTTTTACAGTCTAGACTTATGATTGAGATAAGATGTGATTATAATAAAATAGATATAGGATTTAAAGATTATAAGTAGTACTTGATAATACCACTGACTCTTAATAAGGATTCGATTTTATCTCTACCGGATACTACGTCAGTGTTCCAATAAATTTTTAATTAACAAATCCTTCTAGAAGCTTCTGGATCCTTGAGAGATCATGCAAAGTCACGTAGGCATCTATAGGGCCCTATGGCGTACGTGATCATAGTGGCATTGTCATCTAGGATCAAGCTATGTGTGAATCTATTGTGATTCTGATATGATATAGATTTGATATAGATATGATATAGATATGATTTGATATGATATTGATATGATATAGAAATAATACATTTCTTAGATGATTATTAGATATGGTGGGTAAAAATTTCCCACAAACAAAAAACTTATTATTATTATTTTTCTTAATTTCCTTGCATTTTATGTCAATATGAAATAATTAAAACCTCATAATATCCACTCAAATGCTCGGTCCTCATAAGGAGTTAAGAATGTCTGTAATCCAGTTTATAAGAACTTTCTGCTTTCAAAAAAACAAATATATGTAATTCTCATTTTCAGTACATTGGCCACATCTAATGCCCGTTTGCCAATATGTATTACATGTCACTATGTATCATGTGTCGGTATGTAGCATGTGTCAGTATGTATTACGTGCCGGTGTCCCGTGTGTCAGTATGTGTTTCGTGTGTCAGTATTTATCACGTGTGTGTCAATGTCACATGTGTGTATGTATTAAGTGTCATTATGTATCACGTGTCATTATACGGCAAGTGTGTCAAGTTTTGCCACGTGTTGGTATTTATCATCTCCGAGTACATAAACATGTGTCAGTGTGTATCCTGAATGTCAATATGTATCACATGCGTAACTATGAATTACGTCAATATGTATCATATCACTATATATCCTGTCAATATGTACCATGTGCGTCAGCATATATCATGTGTCAATGCACCACATCTGTCACTATGTATCATTTAAGCAAAATATATACAATAAATTTATATATGCAAAGAATAAAATTGATCATAAAAAGAAACAAGAAGGAGAGAATATAATAATCTATGGTTTAATTGAGAGTGCCAGGAAGCAAAAATGAGAAGCAGGAGAGAGTGGAGGAAGAACAGAGGATAAGCGACAGAGGACAATAGGAATAGATACAATAAAGCCAGGAACGAATTCATAAATATGAGAGAGTATCGGAAAGAAATTATGAGAACGATATTGCGATCAAAGCTGAAAAGCAGCCTAAATTACTACAGTCATAGAAAGAGGAAAATATCAGTGAACGACCAAGTGACAAGACTATGGAAAATGGGTGAGACATATACAGAAAGTTGACAATGAAATCTACGAGGCACTGAATGCCAGTTTCAACCGAGTGTTCACAACCGAGCCTGAACAGCTCCAATTGTTGGAAGAACTGCAAAGGGCCTATTGGCCCAGATTTCTTGATGCTTCTATATTGGTGCGGAGTCTTGAAGTGGGTAGAATATGTTGTGCATTAATTGGCTGTTGATTGCTGGTGTTGACTTCTTGATGTGTAGTGCCTCGCAGATATCAAGCCGCCTGCTATCGCTGTATCTATCGATGATTCTGTGTTGTTTGTTAAGACTTCTCTGGTGATGGTCTGGTTGTGGAAGAGATTATATGTTCCTTAATGGAGCCCTGTTGCTTATGCATCGTTAATCGCCTGGAAAGAGAAGCTGTTGTCTTGCCTATATACTGAGTTCTTTGAGGCTTACAGTCCCCAAGTGGGCATTTGAAGGCATAGACGACGTTGGTCTCTTTTAAAGCGTTCTGCTTTGTGTCTGGAGAGTTTCTCATGAGTAGGTAGGCCGTTTTTTTGGTTTATAGTAAATCGTCAATTGTATCTTCTGATTTTGTCTGTAGGGATAACATTCCTATTAACAATCTTTCAGGACCCTTTCCTCCGTTTTATGAGCTGTGGAAAAGAAGTTCCTGTAAAATAGTCTAATAGGGGGTACAGGTGGTTTGTGTTAGTTGTCTCTTCAGAGGTTGCATGGCGTTTCACCTTCCTTCTTATGATATCTTCAACGAAACCATTGGAGAAGTATTGTTGATAGGACCTGCCTTACCCTACAGAGTTCTTCATCGTCTTGCTTCCATCCTGAGCTGTGGCTGAGAGCACGGTCGACATAGGCGTTAACAACACTCCTCTTGTACCTGTCTGGGCAGTCACTGTTGGCATTGAGGCACATTCTATGTTTGTTTCCTTAGTGTAGACTGTAGTGTGGAAACCTTCGCTCCTTTCCATGACTGTTACATCTAGAAAGGGCAGCTTCCATCCTTCTCCATCTCGTAAGTGAAACGCAACACAGAATTCGCTCGAATGCGGTCCTTCAGCTCCTGCAGATGTCTAACATCAGGTACCTGTGTAAAAATGTCGTCAACATACCTGCAGTATATGGCCAGTTTCAAGTTCATGTCGACTAATACCTTTTGTCGATGGTACCCATGTAGAAGTTCGTAAACAGGACACTAGGGGAGAAACCCATGGCGACCCCATCTACTTGCTTATACATGTGCCCATCCGGGCTCAAGAAGGGTGTCTCTTTAGTACAAGCTTGGAGTAGTTTCCTTAGGATGTTTTCTTGTATGTCAAGAGGAGTACAGGCCGGATCACGATACACTCTGTCCGCTATCATCCCGATTGTTTCATCCACAGGTACGTTGGTAAACAGTGATTCTACGTCCAACGAGGCTCTTATCCCTGTGGCCCGTGTTCCCGCAGTAAGTCAACAAATTCCTTTGGAGACTTCAGGCTGAAGGCGCAAGGGACATAATGAGTCAGCAAGCCGTTGAGTCGTTTCGCCAGTCTGTACGTGGGTGTGGGTATCTGGCTGATGATTGGCCAAAGTGGGTTTCCAGGCTTGTGTGTCTTTACATTTCCATACTCATATCCAGGTTTGTATTCCTCAATAATCTTTTCAGGTGGAGTCCGGATTTCTTGGGGTTCACAGTTTCGATCAAATGTTGACCTTTGCTTTCAATTCGGCTGTAGTGTCCTTCGTTACCCTTTGGAATTTAGTTTGGTCAGAGAGTATGAAGTTCATTTTCGCCAGATATTCGTCTTTTTTAAGAATGACGTATATTGGCGACTTGTCACCTCTCCTGACGACTATCTCCTTGTTCTCACGAAGGCTCTTAGCTGCCGCTTTGAACTCGGGGGACAGTATGGTGCTTCTGTAGTTGCCTCGAGTCTTTCTTCCTGCAATAAGTTCTGCTTGTAAGGTGTCTTTGGTGGTGACCTTCTTTTGTGTCTCGAGGTCGAATATGTCGTCCAACAGGATCTCCAACTCCACTTTCCGGGCCATCTCACTTGGTCTGGAGATAACATGACAGTTTATACCCAGATTTAGGAGAGTGACTTGGCCCTCAGTGAGGTTGATTCCTGCAAGGTTCAGGAAGCCGTCTCTTGGTAGTGGAATCGCCATAGGTCCTCCATATAATGTTGTTAGTTTCTTGATTATCCTGGTTTCGGTGCTGAGGTGATGTCGATCTGTGAGGATGTCGAGGTGTTGCTCGATACGAGTACGTCTTTTCCACAGCTCATAAAACGGAGGAAAGGGTCCTGAAAGATATTGTTAATAGGAACGTTATTCCTACAGACAAAAATCAGAAGATACAATTGACGATTTACTATAAAACAAAAAAACGGCCGACCTACTCATGAGAAACTCTCAGACACAAAGCGAACGCTTTAAAAGAGACCAACGTCGTCTATGTCTTCAAATGCCCTTGGGGACTGTAAGCCTCAAAGAACTCAGTATATAGGCAAGACAACATCATCTCTTCCAGGCGATTAACGATGCATAAGCAACAGGGTTCCATTAAGGAACATATAATCTCTTCCCACAACCAGACCATCACCAGAGAAGTCTTAACAAACAACACAGAAATCATCGATAGATACAGCGATAGCAGGCGGCTTGACATCTGCGAGGCACTACACATCAAGAAGTCAACACCAGCAATCAACAGGCAATTAATGCACAACTATAATCTACCCACTTCAAGACTCCGCTCCAATATAGAAGACAGCATATTGGCCAATAGGCCCTTTGCAGTTATTTCCAGTCTTCCCTTTCCATACTAGTACCCATTGGAACGTGTTCTTGTCTTTTGTGAAAGTTTGCATCATGTCTTATGTTGGGAAAAGTTTTGTCTCACCTCTCATCTACCCAAAACTTTGTAACATATCACCTCACCCTCAAATGCGGGTATATAAGATAAAAGCTGTTTAAATGATAGTATAGTAAAACTCTGTTAAGTGATTTCAGGTTACAGTTGTGTGAGTGTTAAACTGAAGTCTATTGAAAATGTAAGTAAGTTATTACGAAACGCGTTAAACTAGTCGCTTCAGACTAGAAAATAAAACAAGTTTGGAGAATT
>WNGS01024760.1:0-19028 GCA_020271785.1 Procambarus virginalis | reverse complement strand
ATTTCCCCCCCCCCGTTACAATGATGGCAGCGGTGTTGAACAATGTTAATGTAGCAGGTGTTAATTTAACATTGTTCAGTCCACGTGTCCTTTTGCCGCTCAGGCGCTATCAGGGAGATATTGACAGGTGTTTAAGATTCGCGAGTTAGCGAGTTTTTTTTCAGGTTAGGAGATAGTGATTTTCTGGCGATGTGTTCTTGTGATTTTGTGAGTTTTGTGGAGTTCAGGGAATGTTCACCAGAACTTGCGTGTGTAGTGTTTTATGTTAGTGATAAATTGTCGATTTGGGAACTTAGCGGTTGGTGGTGTGCAGGTCATCTGAGTGTGACAGGTGACCCGCATGTCCCACGGGGACACCCAGCCCCGCTGGTCCCCAGGTCAGTTGGGGAGTGGCAGGTGTATTTCTTAAGTAGTTTTAAGTGGTGGTTCTGCTCAGATTATTGCGATCAACTGTTTTTACTCCATTTGAACGCAATAACCCGAGGTGTACTGGTATTGTACAGCATACTAGGGGGAGGCTTAGTATGTCAGTTGACTCACGTCTAGGGACGCCTAGCGTTTGAAGTCTGGTCACAGGGTGTGGCAAAAGTTTGAGTTGTGGACCCGCAGAGAAGCGAGGGAAACACTCGAGTCACGTAGGTGACTGTAGGATAAGGGTGGGAGTAACGGCTAATTAAGTACTTAAGATTAAGAACGGTACAGTTAAGTTAGGCTAGTGGTTGGTCTCTATCAGTATTGATATTTTTTGTAGAGATTCGTTTAGTGACAAGTTTAAGTAGTGACGATCTTATTCTCTCTTCTCTAACTTTACTCTGTTACTGTTTTTGTTCCACCAAGTCAGTATCATTCAGTGTTAATTGGATTATTTAAAAATTTAAGTGTAGTTGTTGCCAGGAGGAGACGGTATAACTGGACTGTGTGAACCCTATGTTAACTACAGGGTCACACAGCAGCTTGGAACACGGTATTGTCGCTTTATGTTCATTCACAGGTGGGAGCGAGGAGAGAGGCGCGCACACCCAGGAGAGGGAGACGGCTGCCTTTGTACCACACTCAGGGGCGTTATCACCACTACCGCGACGACCATCCCCTTACCTGGATGTCATGGGTCCACCACCACCACCATCACCCGAGAGGGACCCCAAGATGCAGCCTCGTGGTCAGTTACTATGGTCTACCCCAGTGGACCCCAGGACGGACGGACCCCAGTGGACCCCAGGTCGTTCTGCAGACGACCCCAGACGACCCAGTAAAATGGAAGAGGAGCAACAACGACTCCAGTCTGTCCCACCAACATCGGTCTACCTAGGATGGACCCCAGGACGGACAGACCCCAAATGGACCCCAGGTCGCTTGTCTAAGACCCAAGAGAGAAGAAAGAAGAAAGAAGAGAAGAAGATAAGACCAAGCTGAGTGAGACACGATGCCTAGTGTCCCTTGCTGGTGTCAGCATCATTGCATGGAGCGTAATTGCAAGACAGGATCGTTTGCCTTAACTGGCCGCCCCTCCTGCAAGCATGGTGCTCTGTTGAGTGATTCCTCCTGTGTCGTGCGGACTTGATGTGGCTGTCAGAAGTGGCTCTCTGAAGGAGGCGTGCTGGAGCAACTGGGAGGGAAGAAGTAGGATGGGATTTCTACGGTGCCAACTATATGGAGGTCTCGAAACTTGTAGTCCCTATAGCTGTGAAGAACCCCAATATACGTCTCTCATGGTGACTGACGTAGGGCCAATTACAGATCAGCTGGGACAACCGAATTCCACGGTCCTGTGCGCAGTTCAAGTAGTAACGGCTTCCTGGTTGGCAAGAGTTGTTGTGCGTTAACTACGGAGAAGCAACGGATGCGGTTGTGTTGAAGAAATGTGGTACAGGACTATCTACAGGACCAAGCAGTGACGTCGCCCAGCCAGAGACAATGGACGCCTGTCTACATATTTCATTTTTAGAGTAGGATGATATTTTTGTTAGCTAGGATGTAATTTTTTCCGTTAATAAAGTTGTCGCACACAGCTAGCTTGCTTTAGCAGTGTTGCAAAAACTTTATTTTCGGGGAGAAGGGGAGATGTAACACTGTAAAGGTGTTTGGTTTAGTTTTATTTAATATATACATGGAGAAATATGAGTCACAGACAAGGATTTGACAGACGCCAGCTTGTCTGGCCTGGATCTCACACCTCTAGTGTTAATGACACCAAGTGACCTGAGGTCAGCCAGGCGAATCTCACCTGGCCCTCGCTAATCTTATAATTGAGCCGGGTAGCCTTCAAACATGCCGACGTTTAAGGAGTGGCTGGTAGAGTGCCCCAGGCTATCTAACTTGTGGGCGGAGTTAGCCACTAGGTTTCCCAATATATACTCGGAGAGATATCGATTCAGGGGAGAAGGACAGAAGAAGCAGAGCAATAGACAGAAAAACAGCCAGCAGCGGCCAGACGTCCACACAGGCGGTCAGCCGGCGGGGCGGGACAGTCTCTGTCAACTACAGACCTCCCCCCCCCTCTCATATCCACGGAAACTCAAGACACTTGGTGAGTTGAACATTAAGGTGACTTAGTCGTGATACAAGTGTTGTGTGATGATCAGGGGCAGTCGAGTTGTAGGGTTCTCGAATTCTTGGATGATGACTCACTTTACATATATATATCTTGAACAGTTTTAATTGCTTAAATTATGGTACTTATCATGTGAAATATAATTGAAAGTTATTATTTAAATTGTGTTTAACTTTGTTCCCTAGAGATTTTGGAGTTGAGATAAGAAAGTCTCTGCGGTTACTGGTTCCATGATTTTAATGAATACATGATACAGAGGGAGCATACCTCTTGATAATATCTTTGAGTATATTATGTTGATACAGACAAGTTCCATTCCTTGTCTTGTATGTATATGATCTAGAATGGATGGTGACAGCATTTCTATCTTCTATTTTCTACTTCTTCTAATTCCTAGCATTTCTTTTCTACTTTCTATTTCTACTTTACTATCTACTCTACTCTTCTACTTCTATTATCAGCCTTTTCTACTTCTACTATCTACCCTTCTACCTCTTCTACTTCTCCCACCTCACTCTACTCTACTCATTATTCTATTTCTCTCCCCACCCCCGTTACACAGGTACCGTAACACACCTGGGTACTATAACACACCCCGAGTACCACAACACACCCCAGCTACCAGAACATCCCCGTGTACCATGACAAACCACGGGTACCACAACACCCCGGGTACCATAACCACCCGGGTGTAATGATCTGGTGCTCAGATCATTGGTTCTCCCTTCCCCCTCTCCCCTCCTTCCTTCTCCCCTCCTTCCTTTTTCCCTTCCCCCTTTCTCCCCTCCCCTTACCCGTCATTCGTCTTCCCCCTTCACACCCCCCCCCCTGTAGCCCATTTGTCAAGGTCCAAGGAGTTGACCTGAGGGGTTGTGCAGCCGACCTCTGTGATACCTTGCGTCTCCACGCAATCCTCCCCACTCGTTTCCCCTCTCCATCCTCCCTCTCCCCCTCTCATTCCCCCTCTCATTCCCTCTCTTTCCCCTCTCAACGGTCCCTTACCCATACCAGGCGAGTCAAGTGTCCCTACCCTTTATCTTGCTGGAGACGGGCTGGAACATAAATAATCAGTTTTGGTAAACATTGCTGGGAGGTGCACTAGTTGCGGGAATCTAATACAGTGGTACCTTGTTCCCATCGCACAGCCGGGGAGTACTGACTCAATCTTCAGGAATTCATGTAGCCTTCCACGGCACCTCAGGGAAGATGATTGGCGGAAGATAAGAGCCAAGTCCTTATTGGCCCTAGAGAGCCAGACCTCAGGCCTAAGTGTAAAATGGTTGGCCATTGCCAAAATAATGGGTGGAGCCCTGGGGCTGTATTAGATGGTGGGAGGTGTAATCCTTCCCAGCAATAAGCTGGTAAAACAAAATTTCATTTAGTGTGTCTTGGGAGTTTTTCGGGACTGGAGGGCAAGCCAGCCCGCACCCAACGGGGCTGAGGGCCGCCATCAACATCTTGGCCGCAGTGTGCGATTGAAGGTAGTGTGCTCCTACGTTTCTTGCATATTGGTGATTGCATTTCCATTGCCTCTTTTATTTTGGTAGATGTTATTAGAGTAGGCTATATGTCAATTGTGATTTAAATATACAGTTACAATAATAAAATAATTGTTAATTTCATCTTGGTGAGTTATCTGTCCCCTTGTGTTAATATATGTTATTCATGCGATTTTCATGTGCTGTGTTAGAACTTCCCTGTGTTTCTCCATTCTTAGGAATAATAAAGTAAAGCGAGAGCCTCCCCCGTTCAGTTCAATAAGACTAAAATAATCCATTCAATTTCAATCACTGGTCCGTTGAGTTCCCTGATTATCGAGTCCCTTCCTTCCTGGGGACCGATAATTATAGACACATTCATTCCTTTGGAAGGTGGTGGCAGTGAAAAGGTAAGAGATTAATAATCCCTTTCCTTGTGATATTCCTCATTTAATATTCAGCTTATATTCGTGACAGTCCAGCGAGGGGTCATACTGGTCCGTTATTAGTGTTTGCTGGTTATTAAGTGTGGACAGAGATATTACAATAAATGATTTAATACAATTAGGGTATATTACCATTACTATGGTAACATTACAGGTAGTACACATTACAATGGTAGCAGCGGTGTTTCAATAATTTCTTGACGATTATTGAAGCCTCACGCGTCTGTCCGTTCGGTTATGCTGTGTGGTGAGAGTGCAGCCGGGGCCCATGAGATAGAGTCGACGGTAATCCTATGTGGTGCGATTCGCATAGAGTAGGCGATTCTAGGGTCTTGAGAGGCTGGTAAGGTAGATTACAGGCACTTAAGTGCGCTAGCAGGCAGTTAAGTGTGGAGGCCGCCTTGGGTAGTTGGACAGGGTACTTTTTCTCGACCCTCTGCAACTACGGACAAGGGTGTTGCATGGTGGTTTTGCAACAACAATTCTAGGTTTCGAATTGTCTGAGCGGGGAAGTATTAGGACGCTAATTATTTATCCCCGAGGGCGTGTTAGGCGACCCAATCGCTAGCTTTCTACGGTACAACCATGAAGGTGCCGAGAGTTACTGAGGGATGGCGTAGTAGATTGTCTAGCAACGGAATTACGGTGGTGTCGGACAGTTAGATCCGTCGGTTGTTCCGCTATCTAGTCTAACCGTTGACCGCGAAGGACAGGATTTATTTGGTACTGTCGGGATATTGGTGAATGTTGGTAAAAGCGACAGGGCGGGCCGGGACGGGACGGTTATAGGTTAAATCGAGATCTCCTTAAGTACTACATTAAGTTCCCTGTATATTAAGTTCCCTTTCAGGTTAAGCGTCCCTTCGTTAGTTAAGTATTCCCCCTTGTTAGGTAATTTTCGTATATAAGTGTTATTATTTTCTAAGTATTTGTTTTATATTTCTTTTATATCTGGAGTTGTGTACATGTATGCAGTATAAATTCTCTGGGAGAATTACCAAGGTGAGTGGTCCACTGTTTTCAAGTGAAGTGAAGTGCAGTGCATTAAAGTGGATTCGTGTATTCGTTAATTCAGTGAAAATCGTTGAAAATTGTTGTGATGATATATTTCAAAGTCGCTTGGAAAATCTCAGTTTTGGGAATAAATTCTAATTTTGTGGCTAGCCATACGATCATTGGGTCGTCAGTGTTAATTCCAGTGTGCGATTACAGTGATCCAAGTTAGAACTTTGAGAGACCAAAAGTCGATTTTTGGTCATTTAAGCGAATTAGCGTTGGGACTCTGATTTTTTTTCTTCTAGCGGTTCTCAGCGCTCAGTGAGGCAGCGCTCAGTAATTGTTTGCGCTCAACCAAGTGTCTAAGTGTCTTGCGAGTGGTATATTCAGTTCAAGTGATACGCAAACTACACGTCGGTATTTAATTTATAATTTTGAGAAAAGAAATACTTGGTTAATTAAGGATTAGTGCGGAGACTACTTTCTGAGGAGTCGGCTTCGTGACAGTGTGCGCGCTTTTAATTTTTGTAAACTTACCAACGTGTCCAAGTGTCCAGTGAGTGTTATATTCGGTAAAGTAACAAGTCCCCTACACGCCAGTATTTAATTTATAATTTTGGGAAAATAATTACTAATTTTTAATTAAGGTTCAGCGCGACTCTGTATAGCTGTGAGTGTCGCGGCGATGTGTTAAATTCTCAGTATTCTTCTACGCAAGCGGCGGTGACCCAGTGTAGGCTACGTTAACATCGAGTTCATTCAGTAACGTAAATAAGTGAATTATCATTAATTTTTGTTTAACTAATAAATACTTATAATTATATGTGAGCGCCGTTGTCAGCGTCGGGCGTTAAGAATTTAATAATTGTTGAAGATATAAACATCGCGCCAGTGTTAACTTAACGATAACGTCATTCAATTCTAGCGCGCCTAAGATTTACTAGAAAATTTGAAAATTTAGAAAATTTGAGAAACTCAGTTAGCGTAAAGTATTGTGAGCTGGTAAACGAGACTTAGATTATTTTCGATAAATTAAACAGAGTTGAAACTAAATTATTTACAATAAATTCAGGGTAGTTCCTTTCGCGATAATATTCACTATATAATTTCAGTATATTTTGTTCAAGAATGCGGTAATTATCAATATTTTTCTAACATTTATATTGGTCTTTCATTTAGAGACATGAAATTTTTACTTTAATTTTTACAATTGCGTTACCAGTCCATCGAGTGTCAAATAAATATAGTAAACTCATTACATTTTATCAAGATTAATTGTAGTAATTTCCTGGCGTTTAATGAATTAACGTAGCGTAACCTACTATTTTTAGTGTATTTGTGCGCGTGTATCTTATTCATCGTATACAGTTGTTTTCACAAATAAATAAATGCTAGTCGATGCCGTCGTGTACTCTATCTGTTTGCGTAGAAATTTTACGAATGCGAGACGAGGTTAATAAGACACAATAATTCCATTCATTGGTAGTAGGGAGTCAGCGAGATTCTGCCGCCGACAGCTGTCATCGTCTGTCAACAAGGTTAGGTGATTTATGGCTTTCACTGGGGCTGTGGAACGCGGTGAACGACGTGAAGGAAAGATAGTTCCGGTCTAGATGTTCTAGAGGTTTAACGTAATAGGGTAGGAGATACCTTCGGAGACTATTGATCAAGTGATTACTTGTGGAAATCGGAGTTGTGTTAAAATTTCACCGCAATCGGTTGTCGGAATCAGAACTTAGCCTGTTTTCTCCGGGTAGGGTTAGGTTGCGAGGTTTTAGCGAGAATATGTCGTGTGAGAAGATGACGCTCAGGAGTAAAGGGATGGTAGACAACGAGGCTACTGGGGGAGCACCATCGACAGACCCTCACCTGGTGGGGGTAGTACAGACGGTAGTCCTTGGGGGAGGATCCCAAGCGAACCCCACGGGGGGAGTAACGGATCCGGGGGCCCAAGGGGCGGCAGCCCTGGACGAAAGCAGGATTTCATTAGGGGGCTCTTGCTCAACTGACAGCACGATGATTGGTGGGGTGATAGGAAGTGATGGGGTTGTGGTCCCCACTATTAGAACATCCACCCCAGTTGGACAAGGAGTTCCCGGGGATGATGCCATTGCGGGTTCTCAACGTCTGACGGTTCCTGGGCTTACGAACGTACACACACCACCCTCACAACCCCAACAATTACAACAGGTACAACCCGACGCACAACAACAAGCCCTACAGATGCTACTACAGGCACTGCAGGTTGCACCACAACAACAACAACAGATACAACAAGCGGTACCACAACAACAACCACAGATGCGACAAGTTGTACCACAACAACAACAGCAGACATTACAGGTTGCACAACCACAACAACAACAGATACAACAAATTGTACCACACCAACAACAACAGATACAACAGGTTGCTCAACAACAACCACAGGTACTACAGATGCTGCTACAGTTACTTCAAGGACAGAACGGTTCACAACACTCACACAATCAACAACAGGGTCCACGACCACCTTATCAGAGTAGTACCTCCAATAGTTGCTCGCCTGGGGTAGCCCCTTGGTCACTGGGGAACCCCTCCTCATCCCAACCTTACACCCAACCCCTCATAGTTCCTTCCCCCCCTGGTCAAGCACCCCCTTACACTCCCAGCACTCCGTCCTATAGACCGGGACTTGTGGCGTCACTCCCGAAGTTGTCCTTGCCAAGGTTAAATTGTGCTGAGCTCCCATCGAATAAAGTAGAACGCAACCGTTGCGTAGAAAATTGGTTGTGGGAGATGGATTCTGTGTTAGCCGCGGCTCCTGATGATGAAACTAAAATTACTCTGGCCACTGGGGCATGTGTGGGTCGCGACGGGCCCCTGAGGAAGTCTGAGGAATTCAGGCATTTGGTGACGTGGCCACAATTCGTGCAGGCCATCAAGGATCGATTTAAAGCAAAGATTACTAAAGAGGAGGCTCGTCGCTATTTAACGTCACTTCAGAGGGATAAAGGCACTCAATTAAAAGATTTTGGTGCCTTCCTTCGCACCAGGATAGGCGATCTTACTCAGGAGTTGGGGTACGATGCGCAACAGGAGGAACGGTTTGCGAAGCAGTTATTTTGTAAAGCCTTGCCCGCTCATATCGGTCCTTACTTAGCTACGGACACGGCTTCCCTGAGTTTTAGGGAACTCGTACAATACGCCGAAGAACATATAGATGAGGACTTGGATGTGGAGGAGGCCCGGTCTTCGCCATATGTTAATGCGGTGAGCAGGAAGGTAGAGAACGGGCAGGGGGCAATAGGTCAGGGCCCTCCCAGACGAAAACGGGGGGCGGTGGACGCACGCAACAACCCCCACGTAATGATTGGTGGGACTCGCGTACGTGTTTTAATTGTGGGAAAAGAGGCCACGTGAAAGCGAGATGCCGGAAGGTGAGAACAGAAAAATGAGAGAACCCCGCCTCGGGTGGTGGCAGACCTACGTTTGAGATGACGGTTGAAGGTGTGAGATTGACAGTTTTTGTGGACACCGGAAGTCAAGCAACTCTCATTAAAAAGTCAGCCTTCAGCACACTTAAAGAGACACGCCTTAAGCGTTGTGGGAAGCATTTAACAGCAGTAAATGGGCAACATATTAATATCTTGGGCCAGGCCACTCTTAATTTTGAAGTGGGTAAGGGAGAAGCGTACCCACACAATTGCACGATTGTCGAGAATCTTGCATTCCCTGGTCAGGTTTTGTTGGGAATGGATTTTCTGGGACGAGTTAACTTTTCGTTGTCTGCTCAACAGGGATCAAGGAAGTGCAGATTGAAGTTGGGCCAGGTAGTTTATCCCATTAAAATGGTAGATCATCCACCAGTAATTGCTTCCATTAGTAAGAAACAGAAGTACAACATTCACTACCCTAAGTTGTTGTTTAAGTCTCTTCCAGACACAGATAAGAAATCATGTGGGTTACATGCCTTAGTGAAACAATATTGCCCACCCCATTCAGTTAAATTCATTAAAGTATCAGTGGGACGTCACATTGCACCAGGTACCATCCTTCAGGTGGCTGGGAGATGTGACAGGTTGTTGATCCCTCATCATTTGATCACAGTGCTTGATAAAGGTGCCCTTATTCCAGTTGTCAATCTCTCGCACAAAACCTATCGTTTCAGGGCAGGTGATAGGGTGTCTCAGGCTACAGTTGTAGAAAATACAGGAATTTTTCAATATCAAAGCCAGGAGGAGATGCCAGCCACCACAGCACAATGTAGTGCACTGAATGTTACAGATAGTAGCACACAGGGGAAACACAAGACCGAGACAAGAAAAAGTAGCAATACTCAGGAAGTTGATAAGTTAATCTCGGCTCTGGATTTGCAACATGTGCAACAGTCAGATAGAAAACTTTTGAGAGGGATTTTACGTAAATTCCCTAGACTGTTTGCAACAGAAGACGATCAAATCGGGCTTCTGGATAGGATCGAACATGTGATTCCTACCGGTGATCATCCTCCTATTTACACCCGTCAATGGAGGCTTCCGGAACGGGCGAAGGAAGTAATTAGGGATGAGTGTCAGAAGATGTTAAGACAGAATGTGATAGAGCCTAGTACATCACCATGGTTGTCGCCAGTAGTATTGGTACGTAAACCGGATGGTAGTTATAGATTTTGTGTTGACTACCGAAAGATAAATGAAATTACTAAAGGTGATGTGTATCCTTTACCACGGATACAAGAAATTATAGATCAGTTTGGGGCAGCCAAATACTTTTCCACTCTGGATGCGAAATCTGCGTATTGGGCCATACCAGTAGCTGAGAAAGATAGAGAGAAGACCGCCTTCTCTGATGGGGTTCATACTTATCAATTCAAGCGGATGCCTTTCGGGTTAAAAACAGCGCCTTCATCATTTCAGAGGGCTATTAATTATATCCTCAGTCCAGTCTTGGGAAGGCACTCATTAGCGTACCTGGATGATGTGGTTATCTACTCTAGGACGTTCGATGAGCACTTACGAGATTTGACTGAGACGTTGTCACTATTAGATAAGGCGGGCTTCAAACTTAACGTGAGTAAGTGCACTCTGGCGTCTCAGAAATTCAAGTTTCTGGGATTCCAGGTGAGCACAGATGGTATCCGACCTGACCCCGACTCCTGTCGTGCCATTGCTGACATGCCAACACCTAAGACAGCAAAGGATGTTCGAAGGTTTCTGGGGGCAGCCGGATATTTCCGTCGCCACATAGAGGGTTTTGCAAGTACAACAGCACCGTTAACTGAGCTTACTAAGAAAAATGTTAAATTCGTTTGGAAACCTGAGCATGATAACGCTTATGCAAAATTAAAAAGTCAACTCATTACAACCCCAGTATTGGCAGTACCTGATTTTGATAAGGAGTGGGAAGTACACACTGACGCCAGTGGTATAGCTATTGGTGGGTGCTTAATGCAACGTGATAATGACAATCTTCCTCACCCGGTAGCATATTTCAGCAGGAAGGTTAAGGGTCCGGAGATCCGCTATTCTGCAACGGATAGGGAAGCTTTGGCTGTGGTAGAAAGTGTTAGGTACTTTGAACCGTATCTTTTCCAACGTCACTTTGTCATTTATACAGATCACAGAGCTTTAACTCATATTTTTAAGAAAAGAACTAAGTGCCCTCGCATGTCACGTTGGTCTCATGAACTAGCTGCTCACTCATTCCAAATACTTTACAAGCCTGGTCCATCACATGTTGTACCAGACACGTTGAGTAGAAACATTGCTACTATTACTGTAAATCTGAATATTGAAAATATTTCCAGCGAGAAAATGCGAGAATTCCAGATGAACGAACCAAGGTGGAAAGAAATTATTGAACTGTTAGAGGGAGGAAAATATCCGTCAAAGAAAAGTAATTTAGCAATTCATGATTTTGAAATGAAGGATGGGGTCTTATATTATGTAAAGGGACAGAAGGATCGTGCAGTATTTCAGCTGGTTATCCCAGAAGTGTTGAAGAAGTCAGCGTTGAAACTCGCGCATGCGTCTAAGATTGCAGGTCATCCGGGGATTTTTAAAACTCACATGAAAGCCAAGTCACTCTTTTTCTTCCCCGGTATGTTAACAGAGGTCATTAACTTCGTTAAGTCCTGTGGTCATTGTCAAAGGAGGAAAGGTACCCTTAAGGTACAAGCTCCATTGCAAGAATTCCCAGATATTTTGGAACCTTTAGATCGGGTGGGGGCTGATCTGATTGATCTGCATCACAGTCATTCAGGAAACCGTTACGTATTGGTGTTGGTAGACCACCTTTCCAGGTACACCACACTGATTGCCTTGCCTCAGAAAGATTCACGAACTGTTGCAAAGGCGTTCTTAGATAGGTTTGTCACTGTATTCGGTCCCCCTAAAGTATTAGTTTCTGACCGTGGTCAGGAATTTAATGGGAATATTTTCAGAGAAGTATGTAAAATTGTAGAAACCACTTCAGCATTCACTACGGCTTATCACCCTCAGGCTAACGGTATGACAGAACGGACGAATCGATCAGTTAAAGATATGCTTGCAATTCTTGCAGAGCATGATGTCAATTCGTGGGACGAACACCTCCCCTATGTCCAGTTTGCTCTGAACACTGCCATCCATCAGTCCATTAACACCCAACCCCTTTTGCTGTTCACAGGTCATTCATGTAATTTCCCATCAGGTCTGCTTAACAGACATAATATTGCATATGGGGAAGACTACCCATCAGAAGTTGTAAATAAGATGAAAAATGCATGGAGAATTGCAGCTAGGGCTTCCAAGACAGCACGAGATCGCTATGCTCAACATTATGACAAAAAGGTACGACCCCTTGAATTGAAAGTCGGGAGTCTTGTGTTGAGAGTTAATGAGGCGGCTCCCGCCAATCAGAGTAGGAAACTTGCACCTAGATGGCGGGGCCCCTACCGAGTAATTGAAAGAAAAGGTCCGGTTAATTTTGTTATTAAAGGTATTTTTGAGGACCAAGTTGAGAGAACAATTCATATTAATAAATTAAAACCTTATCACGCGAGGGAGGAACTAGAGCTGCCTTCAGCAAGTCTAATTCCTGACCTGTCTAATGATCCAAGTGATGAGTCAGAGGATGAGGATGACCTCCTGTTAAATCTCATCAGTAGTCAAGCTCAATCTTGTCACCCTATGGTAACAAGGTCGCGAGCTGTACAGTAAGTGTAATGATCTCCCCTAGTCAGGTTTAGTAAAAGTTCATATAATCCTGTAGAGGCAATGGTGTGTAGTTACTGATGTGCATGACTCAGGTAGCATACTTGCCTTGCTCTGGGGTTTCCAACTTCCTATTCCTCAGAGTAATATCCATGCTTCCGCCATTTGTTGTTGACTGTCTTTCTCAGGTCTGACGGTACACCAGTTCCAGCCTCCCAGTCACACGTGAACCAAGGATCGAGATCAGCAGGTCTGGGGATGACCCACCTGGCTGATAAGATCGGGGTCTGAGGCACGTTACATAAAGTCCTCCCCCTTGTACCCGGTAACTCGTCAATTGGTTATCCGGAAGGGGTGACTGACGTACAGTCACCCAGCCGACACCTCACGTCACTAACGAGGTTGTCCCAGTCCAGCCATGCTGTCTTCACGGAGCAGAGTCAGTCACCATCACAACCGTGGGCTAGCTGTCTCAAGGTCACCAACCAAGTCCACCAGCCGCTAAGTCAAGACTGCGGAAAACCGGAAGTGGAAGACGAGTGGAAACGAAGAAGAACGCTAATTGCAACGACTGTAAGCTCTCTCAAAACCTGCGGTTGCGTCGTCTGTGGAAACGAAGAGGCAACACGGCGGTCCCGGGTACGAACAGCACTACCCCTACAGAGTGCTGCTGTTTCGCCAGAGGAGGTACATCTCTGTATCTCGGCCCAAGCTCAGCTGCACGAGGGGTTGCACGGAAAGGTGTACCGGCCCAGTAGTACCGGGATAACAAGTAAACGTCGGTAGATGACGTCGCCCAGGAGCTGAGGCAGGGCCCACCTGTCCTGTCACCATGCCATCCTCTTCAACGCCACTCGAACCTCACTACCAACGCGAGACATCATGACACGTCGAAGCTGTGCTCTACGGTGGCAGCCATGGTTAACAACAATCCATCATGACTGTTGGAAGCGATAAGAAGAGGTGAACCCGGGTTCCTGTTAGCGGGGTCCACCTGAGCTGACAGCCGCCAGCTGTCAGCTGTCACGCAAGCCGGTGCGGGCAGTGCGAGACCCCCTGTACTGTCCGTAGTTGGCCGAGGCCGGAAATGGAACTTCCAGATGACCAGGATCTCCAAGCAACTTGAGGTAGTCGCCGGAATCTACAGCAACGAGATGTCACCAGGACCGAACGATAGAACTTTTGTATAGAAAAGTTATATGAAATGAATTTAAGGAATATAGTAAACTGTGTTAACTCGGAACAGTTAGTTCAACTTTCTAATTTTCCATCTGATAGTAACACCTCTGTACACCTTCGGAACGCTCTCTGGAACAGTATTAAATGTTGAAAACTAGAACTAGTGAAATAGAAAAAGAAATCTAGAAAGTGAACATCTAGAAATTGTTACTAGAAAATTACCTTGTCTCTAGAAAAGTTGTTTGAGTGAACTGTTTTGAGAACCATCTAGTAGGATCTCTAGAAACGTTGATCAGTGGGGAACTTTATCTAGATTTTTCTAGATCCTAGATACTGATATTTATATATTTTTTTTTTTTTTTTTGTGGATTACTGAACAATAAGGGTGGTACACAGTCTGAAAAATGTGTTCACCCGCTGTTGTTGTTGGTTAAGAGACATGTCTGTGGACATCGAATTTTTTTTAATAAAAATATTTTTGTGTATTTTCTTTAGGTTAAGGATTTGGACACGCTGTGGTAGGCAGTTGCCACAGGTGTGGGACACGGGGTCCCTGAGAGGGAATATTCCTCTATATTTTTGATAGAATTTTATAATTTTTAATTTTTGATGACATTGATTCTTTTTAATATTTCTATGTGATGTGATGTGTTTGATCTTTATTCCAGGTGGAATAATGGGATAGCTGAAGGCTATCGGCTGTTTTTAGCTAGTTGTTGTTAGGTTTGGATTTGGTTTCTATATCAAGACAGGTATAGGATGTTTGGTCTTCCAGGTAGTTGGAAGGGTACAGGGCTGTATCCAAGTGGACAGCCAGGATTATAGACGGTCTCTGTCCTTATGTTATGTATTATTTCTGTGTTTGTTGTATGTATACATGCTGGGCCACCCTTTTGGTGGTGCCATTATTTGTTTTTATGTGTTTGCCATTATTAGTTAGGATTAGATAATTATTTCTTTTGTTTGAGGCAATGGGTCATTTATTGTTGAGTTAAATGTTGTTTTGGAGTAATGATAATGATAGGTCAGGGTTCTGGATAAGAAAAGTGTTTGTAAATTTCTTTACACACAAATTTCTTAATTTCCGGAGACGGGGAGTTGTAATGATTTGTCAGTCCGAAATCTGGTCATTCTCCCCTCCTCCTGGGTCACTCCAGTTGACAGTTTTATTACTGTGACAAATTACCGTAATTCTCAAGTTTCAAGTAGGCAGTGAGAGCCACCATCCTTTAGGGTTTCATGTTTGTACCGTGGGAATGGTTCAGGAGCCTACGGGAGTAAAACATCACTTTTAGAGCTGGCCTATGTAACAGGGCCTAGGGGGCGGAGCTAGTCAAGAGTTGTCTGGTCTGAGAGTGACACTCTGCGCTCATTGGTTGAGTAGAAAGGCAGTCTCACAGGAGTGCCTGCCATGCCATTGGCTCAGTTCTAGATCACCTAGTCATGTTTAAATCCATTGGCCATAGGCTTGGGATAGGCGGAGTTAATGTGGGCCTAGGAACTAGGGGGTGGAGCCTTGTTCCACTGTTAAGCGTTTTTTGTAAGAACAGTCAGTGTGTCTGGGGAGTTCAACTTGGGTACAGGTCAATTGACCTGAGGGCAGCCATTCAACATCATTTGGCAAGCTGCAGTATTGAAGGTAGTGTGCTCCAATGTTTCTTGTATATCAGTATTAAGCACCATTTACCTCGCGTTATTCAGAGTAGGCTATATTTTCAATTGTGATTTAAATATACAGTTTTTCAATAATAAAATAATGTTAATGTCATTTTGGTGAGTTATCTGTCCCCTTGTGTTTATTGACTGTGTTATCTATTATGGTGATTTTTTCATGTGCTGTATTAGAAATTCCCTGTGTTTCTCCATCTTATGTATACTAAAGTCAGTCGAGAATCTCCCGTTCAGTTCAGTAAGACTAAAGTATTAATCCATTCAAATTCAATCACTTGTCCGTTGAGTTCCCAGATTATTGAGTCCCTTCCTTCCTGGGGACCAATAATTATAGACACATTCATTCATTTGACACATTCATTTGATTTGGAAGGTGGTGGCAGTGGTTCAAGGTAAGAAAATTAATAATCCCTATTCCTTGTGATGTCCTCATTTAATATTCAGCTTATATTCGTGACAGTCCAGTGAGGGGTCGTACTGGTCCGTTAACAGTGTTTTACTGGGTTATTAAGTGGAGAGAGAAAGAGAATTATACAGTGGTCAGAGAGACGATCACAGAGTTCAATGATGATTCAAATGTTACAATGTTAGTAGTTTTAGCTAATAATACTATGTTTGAATAGTGTTCAGTGTACATATGACTTTTAAAGAAACTAGTTATTACAAAGGCATAATAAATAAAGTCAATAAATAAGCAGTAAATCCTAACTACTTATCAACTTGTTCCTGAGGCCAATATGCAAAAGTTTAGACAACTAAGACTCAAACTTTGGTAGAATTTGCACAAGAGAAATATAATATTAACCATCTAATAAATGGTTAGATGCTGACAAAATTAGGGATCTGGACTCTCTTAAAAATTTACTCTTGGTAGAAGAATTTTTATCTTGCATACCTTCTAATGTGGTTTTATGTTTAGCAGAGAAATTCCGCAGAAATATTTATGAGTTAGCTAAATTAACAGATGAATATGAGTTGATTCATTAAGTAACTTTTAAAAATAAAACTCAATCAAAGAGACAAGGATCTGGTCGAGCACTAAACTCCTCCGTCAGATTTGGGTCCCACATGTACCCAACAGCAGGTCAAGGAAACACTTTTTCAAAGGTGCCAGGTGGTAAAGGGAATAATGTGAAACCAAAAGAGGATCACACCAGTAATAAATCTCACCCAGACTTGAAACAATGTTCCTACTGCCATAGAAAGAGACATGTTGTAAAACGTTGTTGGTTTCTTCACCCAGAAATGAGGCCTGTGTCACTTACAATATGTGAGGGGAGAAAAACCAAATGTGTAGCAAAAATAATGGGGAAAAAAGCACTTGCTATAAATCATTTTGGACATTTTATATCAAATGGGAAATTAAAGTGTGCAAATGGTTTGTGGCATGATGTGACAATTTTGAGGGATACAGGAGCATCCCAGTCTTTGCTATTAGAGTGTGTTTTACAATATATACAGTCTACAGAGATTGGGGAGATAATAATTATACAGGGAATCACTGGAGATTTCCAGACTGTACCCTTGAGGGAAGTAAACCATGAGTGTGATTTTATTAAAAGGAAAAGTTTAGTAGGTGTTAGTCCTAAATTCAATTGCTGGCGTTGATCTAATTGTGGGAATGATCTTGCTGGTAATCGAGTTAAAAGAGATGACCAACCAATAATGCTAATTAAGCCAGACGTGATTAGGGCACGGACAGATTCTGAGGACAAGGTAATGTACCAAATATGTGCCGTGACCAAGTCAAAATCAGTCTTAATTATCTGAAACTTCCAATAATGCGCCCCTCCCTATCTGGCCCATTGCCGTCGTCAGGGGACTTGGCGGGCAGCTGCTGGAGTGTGATGCTCCTTGGGTCAGTCCTCTGTCCTTTTAAGGCCTTATGCTCCTGCTGGTGCCTTTACCAATTTTGCCAGATGTCTTTTCCTTTTCCTTGTATTTCATTTTTCTCCCCCCTCTTCTTCTTTCTAATTGTCATTTCCCGCCGACCTTTTGCCAGTCTTGATTATTCTTTTGGACTTCTTTTGTTTTGATGCCCGGATGTTTGGGGAGGCATATTTCTCACCTCCTGTGGTGATCCTGTGGTCCCGGTTCAATCCCGGGCTCCGGCGAGAAACAATGGGCAGAGTTTCTTTCACCCTATGCCCCTGTTACCTAGCAGTAAAATAGGTACCTGGGTGTTAGTCAGTTGTCACGGGCTGCCTCCTGGGGGTGGAGGCCTGGTCGAGGACCGGGCCGCGGGGACACTAAAGCCCCGAATCATCTCAAGATAACCTCAAGATAACCTCTAGAACTGTGGTACCAATGTCATGAGAGAGGGGACACTTTTATTGTCAATCCTCCTTTCGTCGCTGAGCCCGATCTCGACAATTCTTAAGGTGGCGTTTGTGGGGAGTATACACACGACACACCCCTGGGGGGGGGGGAGGGGCCCGGCAAGACCGGCAACATGTCTCTTGTTGGGTGTCCTATCCTCTAATTGTGGCTCCGTGGTGGGGGTGGGGGCACATTCGTGAATGAAAGTCTTTCCTCTCGTTTTTATGTTGACTACTGTTTCTCTTGTCCCTTCTCGGGCTCGTGTGGTGGGCGACCAAGCCCCCAAGTCGGACTGTGTTGGAAGACCAAGCTCTTTGGCCTCCGCTACATTGGGCCCTGACCTTGCTCCTCCTTTGACCCTCCTGACTACTCCCCTCAGCTCCCCTCCCTCCTCTGTGGTCGAGTCGAGCCACGAGACCCCAGTGATAACCACCTTGTTCCCTCGTTCTCAGTCTCTCATTGTGAGTACTGCGCCTTTTAACACCCCTCTCTCTCTCTGGGGTTTCTCAACACCGTCACAGCCACGGCCGCACTCGCACGATCCCTTCACATACTAATGCGTACCATGCGTTGTTTGGTCCCACTTTGTGGGCTAAATACTTTCATCTCCTCCCTATGGATTCTACGTTTCCTGACGATTTCTCCCTCCGTAGACACCTTGTTGATTTAGTAGATGCCTCTGTTACTTTCAACCCCACCCGTCTCGGTACACGTGTCATTGCTGCTGCTTCTCAAGATGCAGCCACCCACTTAGCCGCCTAATCCTGCCTTGGCGAGACCCCTGTTTGGGTCTCCAAGAACGCTCGGTTAAATACCAGTGTTGGCACTGCTCTCCTCCCACACCATGTTGCAACCGGAGTTAGGAATTTATGGGACTGCCACAAAGATATTCAGAATATCCTCGAAGCCCAGGGCCATTCTCCAGGTGGACACGTTTACTCGTACCCCCTTGTGGTCGTCGCCGTCAGCCCCTTCGGGTGGTGAAGATTACCTTTGATGGTAGGACCCTTCTACCCTCTGTCATTCTTGCTGGTGTCAGGTGCTGCGTCCAGGAGTACATTCCCTCTCCTCGGCTCTGTAATAAGTGCTGGAAGTTTGGGCATGGTGCCCTTTGATGCTCGAGTACTGTCTCTCTCTGTCCCTTGTGTGGGGACGAAGTTCACTCTAAGTTGGAGTGCACTTCTCCCCAGGTTCGCTGTCTCAATTGCAGGGAGGC